>JAODAL010008268.1:0-119042 GCA_025379985.1 Phyllomedusa bahiana | reverse complement strand
GCGCAGACAGGCCACACGCTTCCACCACAAAAAACGAAAGGGCCCCCACAAACCCCCCACCACAAAAAACGCAGACAGGCCAACACGCCCCACTCACAGAGAAAGACAGGACGCAACACCTCCCTCCCAAAAAGGCAGGCAGGACCCACCCCCCTCCCTAACAAGAGCCAACAGACCCACACACCCTCCACCACAGGAGGAGACGGGACCCCCACGCTCCACCACAAAAACCCAGACAGGACCCACACAAACGCTCCACTCAAAAAAAGCGCAGCAGCCACACAGCTCCCCCCACAGAAACCCAAAGGACCAACAGCGCCCACCACAGAGAAGGAGACGGGACCACACAGCCCCCCACTCACAAAAAGGCAGACAGGACCACACAGCCCCACTCACAGAGAAGCGAAAGGCCCCCAGCTCCACCACAGAGAAGCGGACAGGAACACACAGCGCCCCACTCCCGAAAAACCCAACGGGACCCACGGCCCACTCACAAAAAAACCAACAGGACCACAAGCGCCCCACTCACAGAGAAACGCAACAGGACGCACACCCCTCCACCCAAGAACCAGCTAAGCACACAGCGCTCCATCACAAAAGCGCAGACGGGACCCAAAAGCCCCATCACAAGAAGCGAACGGGGGCCCCACACAGTCCACCACAGAGAAGGCAGACAGACCCCACACGCTCCACTCACAAGAAGCAAGCCGGACCCAACGCCCCACTCACAGAGAAGCAAAAGGGACCACAAGCGCTCCACTCCAAGAACCAGCCGGGGCCCAAAACCCACCCCACTCACAAGAAGGAGACAGACCCACACAGCGCCCCACTCACAGAGAAGGAGCAGGACCACACAGCCTCCCCTCAAGAGAAGCGCGAAGGACCCCAAAAGCCCCCCTCACAGAGAACCAGACAGGACCCAACACCTCCCTCACAGAGGCCAGACAGGACCACACGCGCTCCACCACAAAAGGCAGACAACCCACACAGCGCCCCACCACAGAGAAGGGCAGACAACCCACACAGCTCCACCACAGGAAGCGGCCCCGGGGCACACCGCTCCACCACAAGATCCCCGGACGGACCACAACGCTCCACTCACAAAAAAAAACCAGACAGGACCCCCCCCGCTCCACTCACAGAGAAGGGCGACGGGACCCACACAGCCTCCCCAAAGAAGGCAACGGGAAACCACACACCCCCACCACAAGAACCCGACAACCCACACAGCCCCACTCAAGGGAAGCGCAGACAACGCACACCCCGCTCCACTCACAAGAAGCGGAACAGAGCAACAGCCTCCACTCCAAGAACCCCAGACAGGCCCACCACCCCCTCCAGAAAAGGAGACAGGACCCCCCCGCCTCCACCACAGAAAAGCAGACAACCCCCCCAGCCCACTCACAGAGAATCGAGACAGGACCCACACGCGCTCCATCACAGAAAAACCAGACAGACCACAAAAGCCCACCCCCAGAGAAGCGAACAGGACCCACCCCCGGGGTCCCCCCACAGAAAAAGGAAAAGCCCCGCGACCCCACACAAAAACGCAGACGGACCCCACACACGCCCACCACAGAGAACGCAGGGGACCCACAAGCGCCCAAACTCACAAAAACCAGAAGGGGCAAAAACCCTCCACTCCAAAAGAAGGCGACGGACCACCCAGCGCTCCACTCACAAGAACGCAGCGGGCGCCACCCCCCACTCACGAAAAGGCAGACAGGACCCACAGCTCCCTCACAGAGGCGCAGAAAACCCACACCGCCCCCATTCACAAGAACGCAGACGGGCCCAACACGCCCACTCACAGAAAAGCCAACGGGCCACAACGCCCACCCCAAAGAGAAGCGCAAACAGAGCACACAGCCCCCTCACAGAAAGCGCAGACAGACCACACAGCGCTCCCCACAGAGAAGCGCAGACGGGACCACACACCCCCCCTCAAAAGGAACGAGACAGGCCCACACAGCCTCCCCCCACAAAAAAGGCAACGGGACCCACACGCTCCATCCAGAGAACGCAGACAGGACCACACAGCGCTCCACTCACAAGGAAGCGAACGGGCCCCACACAGCCCCCACTCACAGAAACCAAGGACGCCACAGCGTCCACCACAGAAAACCCAAAAGGGACCACCCCGGCCCACTCACGAAAAGGCAGACGGACCCACAGCCTCCCTAAAAAACCGACAGGACCACACAGCCCACCCCAAAAAAGCAGACGGGACCCACACAGCGCCCCACTCACAAGAAGCCAGACAGGCCCCAACCACGCTCCCTCCAGAAAAGGGCCCAGACAGGACCCCACGCGCTCCACCCAGAGAACGCAAACGGGAGCACACGGCCCACTACAGAGAAGCGCAGACAGAGCCCCGGCCCCCACACAAGGCCAGACAAAAAAGAAAAGGCCCCCACCCCAGAGGGCAGAAGGACGCCCCAACGCCCCAACAGGAAGGCAAAAGGACCAAAACCCCCCCCACCCACAGAGGGGCAGAAACCCCCCAACCCCACCACAGAGGCCGACGGAAACCACCACCCCCCAAAAAAGGGCAGACGGACCCCACCGCCCAACGAAAAAATGCAACAGACCCCCCAGGCCCCCCAAAAAAAAGCGCAAAGCCCCAACGACCACGGGGAAAGGGAAAGGACCACACAGGCCCACCACGGAACGCAGGAAACGACAAGCCCCATACAAAAAACGAAACAGGCCCACTAGCGCCCATTTACGGGAAAGCGCAAAAAGGACCAACGCCCCACCCAAAAACGCAGACGACGCACACAGCGCTCCACTCACAGAAATGCAGACGGAAACCACACAGCGCCCCCAAAAAATGAACACCCCACAGCGCCACCCCCCCGGGAAACAGCCACCCCCAGCGCTCCCTCACAGAAAAAGCAGACAGGACGCACACAGCGCTCCACTCACAGAGAAGCACAAAACAGGACGCCCACAGCGCTCCACTCACAGAGAACGCAGACGACGCACACAGCGCTCCCCCTCACAGAGAACGCAGACAGGACCACACAGCGCTCCACTCACAGAGAAGCCAGAACAGGACCCACCAGCGCTCCACTCACAGAAAGCGCAGACAGGACCCACACAGCCTCCACTCACAAGAACAGACAGGACGCCACACACGCTCCACTCAAGAGAAGCGCAACAGGACCCCACAGCGCTCCACTCACAGAGAAGCGCAGAAGGACGCACACGGGCTCCACTAAACAGAGAAGGCAGACGGGCCCGCACACCAGCCTCCACTCACAAGAGGCAACAGGACCCCCCACAGCGCTCACTCACAGAAAAAGCGCAGACAGGACCACACAGCGCTCCACTCACAGAGAAGCGAGACAGGACGCACAAAAGCGCTCCACTCACAGAGAACGCAGACAGGACCCACACACCCTCCACTCACAGAGAAGCGCAGACAGGACCACACACGCTCCACTCACAGAGAAGCGCAGACAGGACCCACACAGCGCTCCACTCACAGGGGAAGCGCAGACAGGACCACACAGCGCTCCACTCAAAAGAAAAGCCAGACAGGACGCAAAACAGCGCTCCACTCACAGAGCGGCGCAGACAGGACGCACACAGCTCCACTCACAGAAAGCGCAGACAGACGCACACACGCTCACTCACAGGAAGCGCAGACAGGACCCACACAGCCTCACTCACAGAAAAGCGCAGACAGGCCCCAAACCCCAGCGCTCCACCACAGAGAGGCGCAGACGGGACGCACACAGCCTCCACCACAGAGAAGCAGACAGACCCACAAAAGCGCTCCACTCACAGAGAAGCGAGACAGGACCACACAGGCTCCACTCACAGAGAAGGCAGACGGGACCACACACCCTCCACTCACAGAGAATGCAGACAGGACCACACAGGCCCCACTCACAGAGAAGCGCAGACAGGACCCAACACGCTCCACTCACAGAGAAGCGAGACAGGACCACACAGCGCCCCCACTCACAGAAGGCAGACAGGACCCACACAGCGCTCCACTCACAAAAGAAGCGCAGACAGGACCCACACAGCGCTCCACTCACAGAGAAGCGCAGACAGGACGCACACAGCGCCCCCACTCACAAGAGAAGCCAGACAGGACCACACAGCGCTCCACTCACAAGAAAAGCGCAGACAGGACCACACAGCGCTCCACTCACAGAGAAAGCGACAAGGACCCACACAGCTCCACTCACAGAGAAACGCAGACAACCACACAGCGCCCACCACAAGAAGGCAGACAGGACCCACACAGAGCTCCACTCACAGAGAAGCGCAGACAGGACCCACACAGCGCTCCACTCACAGAGAAGCGCAGACAGGACACACAGCCTCCACTCCCACAGAGAAGCCAGACAGACCACAACACGCTCCCACTCACAAGAAGCGCAGACAGGACCCACACAGCGCTCCATTTCACAGAGAAAGGCAGACAGGACCACACAGCGCTCCACTCACAGAGACGCAGACAGGACGCACACAAGCGCTCCACTCACAGAGAAGCGCGACAGGACCACAGCGCTCCACTCACAGAGAAGCGCAGACAGGACCACAAAAGCGCTCCACTCACAGAAACGCAGACAGGACCCACACAGCCGCTCCACTCACAGAGAAGCGAGACAGGACCACACAGCGCTCCACTCACAGAGAAGCGCAGGACAGGACCACACAGCGCTCCACTCACAGAGAACGCAGACAGGACCACCACACGCTCCACTCACAGAGAACGAGACAGGACCACACAGGCTCCACTCACAGAGAAAGCGCAGACAGGACGCACACAGCTCCACTCACAGAGAAGCGAAAGACAGGACGCCAACCGCGCTCCACCACAGAGAAGCGAGACAGGACCCACACAGCTGTCCACTACCAGAGAAGCGCAGACAGGACGAAACCCCACGCTCCACCACAGAGAACGCAGCCCGGGCGCACAAAAGCGCTCCACTCACAGAGAAGCACAGACAGGACGCACACAGCGCTCCCCCTCACAAAAGAAGGCAGACAGGACCACACAGCGCTCCTCTCACAGAGAATCGCAGACAGGACGCACACAGCTCCACTCACAAGTATAGAACGCCGCAGACAGGACGCACACAGCTCCACTCACAGAGAAGTGCAGACAGGACCAACACAGCGCACCACTCACAGACAAGCGCGGGACAGGACCCACACAGCGCTCCACCCCAAGAAACGCAGACAGGACCCACACAGCGCTCCACTCACAGAGAACGAGACGGACCACACAGCGCTCCACTCACAGAGAAGCGCAGACGGGACCACACACGCTCCACTCACAGAGAAGGCAGACAGGACCCACAGCGCTCCACTCACAGAGAAGCGCAGACGGGAAACGCACACAGCGCTCCACTCACAGAGAAGGCAGACGGGACCCACACAGCGCTCCACCACAAGAAGCGCAGACAGACGGCACACAGCTCCACTCAAAAGAGAAGGGGCAGACAGACCCACACAGCGCTCCACTCACAGAGAAGCCAGACAGGACGCACACAGCGCTCCACTCACAGTGAATCGCAGACAGGACTCAGACAGCGCTCCACTCACAGAGAGCGCAGACGGGACGCACACAGCGTTCAACTCACAGAGAAGCACAGACAGGACTCACACAGCTCCACTCACAGAGAAGCGGAGACAGGACACACACAGCCCTCCACTCACAGAGAAGCGCAGACAGGACACACACAGCGCTCCATTCACAGGAAGCGCAGACAGGACCACACAGCGCTCCACTCACAGAGAAGGCCAGACAGGACCCACACAGCGCTCCCTCACAGAGAAGCGCAGACAGGACCCACACAGCGCTCCCATCACAGAGAAGCGCATAACAGGACCCACACAGCTCCACTCACAGAGAAGGCAGACAGGACGCACACAGCTCCACTCACAGGAAGCGCAACAGGACACCCCAGCGCCCATCACAGAGAAGGCAGACAGGACGCACACAGCTCCACTCACAACTATAGAGCGGCGCAGACGGGACGCACACAGCTCCACTCACAACTATAGAGCGGCGCAGACAGGACGCACACAGCTCCACTCACAGAGAAGCGCAGACCTGACGCACACAGCGCTCCACTCACAGAGAAGCGCAGACAGGACCCACACAGCGCTCCACTCACAGAGAAGCGCAGACAGGACGCACACAGCGCTCCACTCACAGAGAAGCGCAGACAGGACGCACACAGCGCTCCACTCACAGAGAAGCGCAGACAGGACGCACACAGCGCTCCACTCACAGAGAAGCGCAGACAGGACCCACACAGCGCTCCACTCACAGAGAAGCGCAGACAGGACCCACACAGCGCTCCACTCACAGAGAAGCGCAGACAGGACGCACACAGCGCTCCACTCACAGAGAAGCGCAGACAGGACGCACACAGCGCTCCACTCACAGAGAAGCGCAGACAGGACGCAC
Source organism: Phyllomedusa bahiana (assembly GCA_025379985.1). Lineage (NCBI taxonomy): Eukaryota > Metazoa > Chordata > Amphibia > Anura > Hylidae > Phyllomedusa > Phyllomedusa bahiana. The sequence continues at coordinate 112,600 of JAODAL010008268.1, read as the reverse complement.
ACAGCGCTCCACTCACAGAGAAGCGCAGACAGGACGCACACAGCGCTCCACTCACAGAGGCAGACAGACACAACAGGCACCCTCACAGAGAAGCCATACAAGCAGCTCCACTCACAGAGAAGCGGAGAAAGGACCCACACAGCGCTCCACTCACAGAGAAATGCTGACAGGTCACACTCAGCGCTCCACTCACAGAGAATTTCAGACAGGACGCACACAGCGCTCCACTCACAGAGAAGCGCAGACAGGACACACAGCGCTCCACTCACAGAGAAGCGCAGACAGGACGCACACAGCTCCACTCACAGAGAAGCGCAGACAGGACGCACACAGCGCTCCACTCACAGAGAAGCGCAGACAGGACCCACACAGCGCTCCACTCACAGAGAAGCGCAGACAGGACCCACACAGCGCTCCACTCACAGAGAAGCGCAGACAGGACGCAGACAGCGCTCCACTCACAGAGAAGCGCAGACAGGACGCACACAGCGCTCCACTCACAGAGAAGCACAGACAGGACGCACACAGCACTCCACTCACAGAGACGCACACAGCGCTCCACTCACAGAGAAGCGTACAGGACCACACAGCGCTCCACTCACAAGAAGCGCAGACAGGACTCACACAGCGCTCCACTCACAGACAAAAGCAGACAGGACGCACACAGCGCTACACTCACAGAGAAGCAGACAGGCCGCACACAGCGCTCCACTCACAGAGAAGCGCAGACAGGACACACACAGCGCTCCACTCACAGAGAAGCGCAGACAGGACGCACACAGCGCTCCACTCACAGAGAAACGCAGACAGGACCCACACAGCGCTCCACTCACAGAGAAGCGCAGACAGGACTCACACAGCGCTCCACTCACAGAGAAACGCACGCAGCGACAGAGCCGCGCAGACGGGACGCACGCAGCGACAGAGCCGCGCAGACGGGACGCACGCAGCGACAGAGCCGCGCAGACGGGACGCACGCAGCGACAGAGCCGCGCAGACGGGACGCACGCAGCGACAGAGCGGCGCAGACGGGACGCACACAGCGACAGAGCCGCGCAGACGGACCACCGCAGCCGCTACAGAGCCGCGCAGACACAGACCCACACAGCGACAGAGCCGCGCAATCAAGGACGCACGCACGACAGAGCCCAGCGCAACACAGGAACGCACGCAGCGACAGAGCCTCGCAGTCACAAGAATCGGGACGCACGCAGCGTCCATCAGGAGACCGCGCAGACGAGACGCACGCAGCGAGAGAGACGCGCAGACGAGACGCACGCAGCGAGAGAGCGGCGCAGACGGGACGCACACAGCGCTACCGGGCGCAGACGGCACACACGCACACAGAGGCGCAGACAGGACGCACACAGCTCCAAGAGGCGCAGACGGGAACACAGCGCCCCCCCCCCCCCCCCCCCCCCCCCCCCCCCCCCCCCCCCCCCCCCCCCCCCCCCCCCCCCCCCCCCCCCCCCCCCCCCCCCCCCCCCCCCCCCCCCCCCCCCCCCCCCCCCCCCCCCCCCCCCCCCCCCCCCCCCCCCGCCCCCCCCCCCCCCCCCCCCCCCCCCCCCCCCCCCCCCCCCCCCCCCCCCCCCCCCCCCCCCCCCCCCCCCCCCCCCCCCCCCCCCCCCCCCCCCCCCCCCCCCCCCCCTCCCCCCCCCCCCCCCCCCCCCCCCCCCCCCCCCCCCCCCCCCCCCCCCCCCCCCCCCCCCCCCCCCCCCCCCCCCCCCCCCCCAAAAGGAGGCGAGACAAGCGAAAGCGCTCACTCACAGAAAAAGGGCCAGAGGCCACACAGCGCCCACTCCAGAGAAGGGGGAAACCCCCCCCCCTTTCCACCCCAAAGGGAAGCAAAAGGGACCACCACCCCCCCCAAAAAAAAAGGGGCCCAAGGGGCCCCCCAAAACCGGCCCCAAAAGGGCCCCCAAACCCAAAACCCCCGGGCCCCACCCAAAAACGAACAAAAAGCCCCCCCCAAAAAGGAGCGGGCCCAACCCCCCTCCAAAAGGAAAGGGACAACTCCCCCTTCCCCAAAGGGCCCGGGCCAGGCCCCAAAAACCCCCAAACCCCAAAAAAACAAACCCCAACAGGCCCACCAAAAAAGGCAAAAACACACCCCCCCCAAAGAAAAAACCAGACGGACGAAAAGCCTCCATCACAGAGAAGCGCAGACAGGACCACACGCCCCCCAAGAAAAGCAGGCCCACACAGGTCCCACAGAAACGCAGAAGGACCCACACACGCCCCTCACAGAGAAGCCAAAAGGGGGAACCCCCTCCCCATAAAGAAAGGCAACAGGACCCAACAGCCCCCCCAAGAAAAAAGGACCCCAGGCCCCAAACTCACAAGAAAAAAGGACCCCCCCGGCTCCACTCAAGAGAAGGCAGACAGGACCACACAGCCCCCCCTCAAGAAGGCAGAGGACCAAACACGCCCCACAAAAAGGGGGGAAAAAACCCCAAAACCCCCCACTCACAAGAAGGGGAAAGGGCCCCACACAGCGCTCCACTCAAAAGGAACCAAACCCCCACACAGCGCCCCACAAAAAGGGAGCGGACCAAAAGCCTCCCTAAAAAAAGGGGAACCACAACGCCCAAAAGGGGAAACCCCAAAAAAGGGCCCATCACAAGGAGGGGGAAACCCCCACCCCAAAGGAACGGAGGCCAACCCCTCCAAAAAGGGGCCGCCGGACCAACGCCCCCTCACAGAAAGGCAAAGGGCAACCACGCCCACCCCCCGGACGGGAAAAAAAGCGAAAAAAAGGGCGAAAAACCCAGGCCCCACCCGAAAAGGGGCAGGACCCCAAAGGGAACCCAAACGGGGCCCCCAAAACCCCCCCGTTTCCCAAGGGGGCGCAAGGGGACGCACACAGGCCCCAAAGAGGGGGGAGCCCCCACACCCCCCCAAAGGAACGAAAGGGGCCCCCCAAGGGCCCCCCCACAGAGGGCAAAAGGACCCCACGCCCAAAAAAAAAAAAACCCAAAAAAAAAAAAAAAAAAAAAAGAAAAAACCCCAAAAAAAAAAAGGAAAAAAAAGGCCCCCAAGGACCCCCCCCCCCCCCAACGAAACGCCCCCAAAGGCCCACTCCGGGGCCCAGAAAGGCCCCAAGGCCCCCCCAAAAGGGGGCCAGACGGACCCACCGGCCAACGGAAAAGGAGAAAGGCCAAGCCCCCAAAAAAAACCGGGGGGAAACCCAGCGCCCCAAAAAGGAAAACCCCCAAAGGGGGCCCCCCCCAAAAAACCCGGAAAAAAAAACGGGGCCCCAAACAAAACCCAGAAAGGAGGGACCACCCCATCCAAAAAAAAAAGGGAAAAGGCCCCACAGCTCCACTCACAAGAACCGACAGGACCCACACGGGGCCTACAAAACGGGGAACCCAAACCCCCAAAAAGCCAACGGCCCAATACAAAACGGACCCCCAAAAACCCCCCCGGGGGGAAAACGAAAAAGCCCCCCCAAAAAAAAGGGACAACCCGGCCCTCCCAAGAAGGCAGAAGGGACCACCCCCCCCAAAACCAAAAAGGCCAAAACGCCCACCCGGAAAAGAAAGGACAACCCCCCCCTGGAAAGGGGGAAACCCCAACCCGCCCCCCAAGGGAAAAGGGCAGAAGGAAAAAAAGCCCCCCAAAGAAGCGGACGGGCGCAAAAGCCCCCCCAAGAGAGGGCAAAGGGGGCCCCACGCCCCCCAAAAAGGGGAAACAGGGCCCACCCAAAAAACCCAAACAACCCCCCCCTCAAAGGGAAAAAAAGGGGACCCACACAGGCCCCATCACAGAGAACCAAAAGGACAACACGCTACTCACGAGAACGAAAGGACCACCCCCCATCACAGAAAGGGAGACAGGACCCACACAGCCCCTCACAAAAAAAAGGGGGACCCAAAAACCCCCAACAAAAACGAGCGGAAAACCCCCCCCAAAGAAAAAAACCAACCCCCCCCCTAAGGAAGGGAAAACCCAACCCCCCCCAAGAAAGCCAAAAAAACCACCCCCACCCCAAACCGGGGGAAAACGGGACACGGTCCCCACGGGAAAAACCAAAGGCCCACACAGAAACCAGAAAAGCCACCAACCAAAAGGGCCCCCCCACAAAAAGCGCACAAAAAAAACCCTCCCCACAGAAAAAAACCACACACCCCACTCAAAGAACGGGGCAAGGACCAAAAGCCCCCACGGGGAAAGGGGCCCAGGAAAACCAGGCCCCCCACAGGGCCAAACGGGGGAAAAAACCCCCCCACAGGGGAAAGGGAAAGGGAAAACCCAAAACCCCCCCCTCACAAAAGGCAAACCCCAAACAGAGCCCCCCCAAAGGAAAAAAAGGGGGGGAAACGCGCCCACCAAAAACCAAAAAAACCAACGGCCCACTCACAAAAGGGGGGCCCCAGGCCCACCGGGAAACCAAAGACCAACACGCCACCCCCAGAAAAAGGGAAAAGCCCGGGGGACCACCAGCGCCCCCGGGAGGGACGACGAAAAACCCCCCCCGGGGACGCAGCAGGCAAGCCCCCAACGGACCGGGGAACAGGAGCCCCAGGGGGCCCCAAACCAGAGGGCAGAGGGGAGCCCAGGAAAAAAGGGCAGACGGCCACAAGGGGGGCCCGGGGAAAGGGAAGGTAAGGGGCCCCCAAAAAAAAGGGGAAGCGACAAACAGACGCACTCAGCGCTCCAATACAGAGAAGCGCAGAAGGACCACACAGCGCTCCACTCACAGAGAAGCGAGACAGGACCACCAAAGCGTCCACTCACAGAGAAGCGCAGGACAGGGACCAACCACAGCGCTCCACACACAGAGAAGTGCCGGACAGGGACCACACAGCGCTCCACTCACAGAGAAGCGCAGGGAACAGGACCCACACAGCCTACTCACAGAGAACGCCAGACAGGACAGCACACAGCGCTCCACTCACAGAGAAGCGCAGAAGACGCACACAGCGCTCACTCACAAGAAGGCAGACAGGACGCACACAGCGTCACTCACAGAGAAGCGCAGACAAGGACGCACAAAGCGCTCCACTCCACAGGAGGATGCGAGCAGGACCCCACACAGCGCTCCACCTCACAGTGAAGCCGCAGCAGCGACTCAACACAGCGCTCACTCACAGAGAGCGCAGACGGGACGCACACAGCGTCAAAATCACAGTGAAGGGACAGGACTCACAACAAGCGCTCACAAAATCACAGAGAGGCAGAGGGACGCACACAGCGCTCAACTTCAGAGAAGGGGAGACCGCGACGCACACAGCTCCACTCACAGAGAAAGCGCAGACAGGACACACACAGCACTCCACTCACAGAGAGGTGCAGACAGGACCCACACAGCGCTCAACTCAAAGAGAAGCGCAGACAGTACGCACACAGCGCTCAACTCACAGAGAAGCACAGACAGGAATCACACAGCGCTCCACTCCAGAGAAAGTGCAGACAGGGACGCACACAGCGCACCACTCTCAGGATGCGCAGACAGGTCCCAACAGCGCTCCACACACAGAGAGCGCAGACACGGACGCAACAGGCGCTCCACTCACAGAGAGCGCAGGACGGGGACGCACACAGCGCTCCATCACGAGAAGCGCAAGACAGGGCCCACCACAAAGTTTGGCTGCACTCAACGAGAAGCCGAGAAGGTCACACAGCTCCCTCACGAGAAGAGCAGACAGGGACACACACAGCGCTCCACTTCACAGGAATGCAGACAGGACGCACACAGCGCTCCACTCACAGAGAAGCGCAGACAGGATGCAGACAGCGCTCCACTCACAGAGAAGCACAGACAGGAAGCACACAGCGCTCCACTCACAGAGAAGTCCAGACAGGACCCACACAGCTCCACACACAGAGAAGCGCAGACAGGATCACACAGTCCATTCAAGAGAAGCGGAGACAGGACGCACAGGCTTCCACTCACAGAGAAGCGGAGACAGGACCCACACAGCGGTCCACTCACAGAGAAGCGGAGACAGGACCCACACAGCGACAGAGCCGCGCATACGGGACGCACACAGCGCTCCACTCACAGAGACGCGCAGACAGGACGCACACAGCGCTCCACTCACAGAGAGCGCAGAACAGGACACACATCAGCTCACCACTCACAGAGAAATCAGACAGGGACACACACAGTGTCCATCACAGAGAAACGCAGAACAGGAACCACACACCGACTCCACTACAGAGAAGGCAGACAGGACCACACTGCGCTCCACTCACAGAGAAGTGCAGACGGACCCACACCGCGCTCCACTCACAGAGATAACTGCAGACAGGACCACACAGCGGTCCACTCAACAGAGAAGTGCAGGACAGGTCCACCACTGCAGCTCATCACAGAGAAGTGCAGAGAGGACGCACAACGCGTCCCCTCCAGTGAAGTGCAGAAGGACGCTCACTGCGCTCCATCACAGAGAAGCGATGACAGGTCGCACCACAGCGCTCCACTCACAGAGAAGACGGCAGACAGGCCCACACAGCGTCACTCACAGAGAAGCGCAGACAGGACCTCACAGCGCTCCCTCACAGAGAAGTTGAGAACAGGACCCTAACCACAGCGCTTCCACTCACAGGAGAAGCGCAGACAGGAACCCACACAGCGCTCCCTCACAAGAAGTGCAGACAGGACCCACACAGCGCTCACTCACAGAGAAGCGCAGACAGGACCACACAGCGCTCCACTCACAGAGAAACGCAGACAGGACGCACACAGCGTCCACTCCCAGTGAGCGCGGACAGGACGCACACAGCTCCACTCACAGTAGATGCGGCAGGCAGGAAACCCACACCGCGCTCCACTCACAGAGAAGCGCAGACAGGACCCCACGCGCTCCACTCACAGCGAAGCACAGACAGGACACACACAGCGTCCTCTCACAGAGAAGCAAGACAGGACGGCACAGACTCCACTCACAGAGAAACGCGACAGGACACACACAGCGCGCCACTCACAGAGAAGCGCAGACAGGACCCACCACCAGGCTCCACTCACAAGAGAGCGCAGACAGGACTCACACAGCTCCACTCACCAGAGAAGCGTAGGACAGGACGCCAACGCACTCCACTCACAGAGAGAGCAGACGGGACGCACACAGCTCCACTCACACAGAACCTCAGACAGGACGGCCACAGCACTCATCACAGAGAAGCGAGGACTGGACCCACACAGCTCAACTCACAGAGAAGTCGGAAGGACTCCACACAGCTGCTCCTCTCCAGTTGAATCGCTGTCAGGACTCAGCAGCGCTCCACTCTACAGGAGAGCGCAGACGGGCGCACACAGCGTTCCACACTCACTCAGAGAAAGCACGACAGAGAGACTCTCACAGCTCCATCACAGAGAAGCGGAGACAGGACTCACACAGCATTCACTCACACGAGAAGACGCAGACAGGACACACACAGCTCCACTCACTCACAGAGAGGTGCAGACAGGACCAACACAGCGCTCCACTCAAAGGAGAGAAGCGCAGGGACAGTACTGCACACTAGTGATCAACTCACCGAGAAGCACAGAACAGGACGCACACAGCGCACCACTCACAGAGAAGCGGCAGACAGGACGCACAAGCGCTCCACTCACAGAGAAGCGAGCAGGATACACACAGCGCTCCACTCACAGAGAAATGCAGACAGGACCCACACAGCTCCAACAGAGAAATGCAGACAGGACCCACACAGCTCCACTCACAGAGAAGCGCAGACAGGACCCCCACAGCGCTCCACTCACAGAGAAGCGCAGACAGGACGCACACAGCTCCACTCACAGAGAAGCGCAGTTACTAGGTCGTTGGTGACCTTGGTTAGGGTGGTTTCAGTAGAGTAGTGGGATGGAAAACCAGATTGCAGTGCATCAAGAAGAGAGTTGGAGAGAGGTGGGAGGACAGTTGAAGATAGACGTGCTGTTCAAGGAGTTTAGAGGCAAATGGAAACAGTGAGATGGGGCGATAGTCAGAAAGCAGAGGTACCAGAGGGTAACAATAGGTTGAAAAGATGTGTGAGGGTGGGGATAAGGTGGGATGGCATTGGGCCAAGGTTACAGGTAGTGAGGTTGGATTTAGACAGTAGAGAGGAAAGCTTGTCGTGAGTAACAGTGGAGAAGCAGGTTCAGGGAGAAGAGTATGGGGCAGGTACAGAGATGTTCGGTGGGGATTGTGCCGATGTAGAGATGTTCGTTCGGACTGTGCTGGTATATAGATGGACGGTGGGGACTGTGCTGGATAGAGATTTGGGGGTGGGGACTTTTTTGGGAAGAATGGGTGGTGGGGGCTGTGTGGTAATAGAAGGGCGGTGGGGACTGTGCTGGTATTAGATGACGGGGGGACTGTGCGGTATAGAGGGGGGGGTGGGGGGCGTACTGGGATATAATGATGGTTGGGGCTTGCTGGTATATAGATAGCGGCGGGGGCCCGTGTGGTATATAATGGGGCGGTGGGGACTGGTGGTATAGAGATGGGCGGTGGGGGGGTGTGCGGATAGAGATGGCGGTGGGGAACTGTGTGAAAATAGATGGGTGGTGGGTGGTGGGCGTGTGACAGTGTGGTATCTTAGATGGGGCGGTGGGGACTGTACTGGGGTATATATAGATGGCGGTGGGGACTGTGCTGGTATAGAGATGGGCGGTGGGGACTGTGCTGGTATATAGATGGGCGGTGGGGACTGTGCTGGTATATAGATGGGCGGTGGGGACTGTGCTGGTATAGAGATGGGCGGTGGGGACTGTGCTGGTATATAGATGGGCGGTGGGGACTGTGCTGGTATATAGATGGGCAGTGGGGACTGTGCTGGTATATAGATGAGCGGTGGGGACTGTGCTGGTATAGAGATGGGCGGTGGGGACCGTGCTGGTATATAGATGGGCGGTGGGGACTGTGCTGATATAGAGGTGGGCAGTGAGGACTATGCTGATATAGAGGTGGGCAGTGAGGACTGTGGGATGAAGCTTTTTCTGATTCAGTTAATCTTCTTTAAGAAGTGAGTGGCAAAGTCATCTGCTGATAGGAGAGATGGTGGAGGAGGTGCTGGGGTTGGATGAAAGAATTGAAGGTAATGTGTGTGGGTTTGTGAGACAATGAGGATATGATAGTGGTAAAGTAATTCTGTTTGGTAGAGGTGAGCGCAGACTTGAATATGTGGAGTGACTGTATGAGGTGAGGTCAGTGCAGGAGCGGGTTTTCTTCCAGCAGTGTTCAGCAATTCTGGAAGCTTGTCTCAGCATGGTTGCGGCATATATATATACACGCATTCCAGTACCAGTGGCACACCATCAGCACATCAGCATGTATATGTATATGCTGCAACCATGCTAGTGGCACCAGGTTCACATTGTGTTTTCCAGAAATGTTTTTTTGTGCAGAACAATACGTTGCATTTGGCATATATTGCTTTTAATTTATATAGGGAGGAATAGATGCCTCCATTTTGGTCTCTTGCACCCTGCCCACCTCCCACAGGTTGTTATATCAGTGCAGTATGCTTGTAAGGTTGGTGCATTTTTTATTTTTCTCTCTGGATTATGGAGGTCTGTTGATTCAAGTGAGAGGTAAAGATAGAGTAGGACCACGTGAGATCCCATTGGTAGCCGGGGGTGGCTTAAGCATTTTTTGATCAAAACATGTGAACTAAGAATCTCAAAGTTTTTTTCATCTTTGTGAGTGGCTCCAGAGGTCCAAGGAAAGGCTGAAGGAGGAGGAGAGTGAAAGTAGTTTATTGGCACCAGAGTGGGGTGTGTCGATGTGGATGTTGAAGTCTCTAATGATAATAATGGGGATGTCAGTGGAAATAAAGTGGAGAAACCAAGAAGCGAAGTGGTCAAGGAAGATGGTGGCAGGACCTGGCGGTTGGTAGACAACAGCCACTTGGAAGTTAGATGTGGACAAAGTGCACCTCAAAGGAGAGGAGTGTGAGGGAAGGTAGGGGTGGAATAACGGCAAAGGAACAAGTATCAGACAGGAGAAGGCCGACACCTTTGCCATGCTTCTTTTTGGGGTGGGGAGCATAGGTAAATTGGAGGCCACCAAAGGAGAGCGCTGCAGGTGAAACCATGTCAAAGGGTGCAAGCCAGGTTTCCGTCAGACCAAGAAAGAGTAAATTACGTGAGATGAATAGGTTAGGTGTGTAGGAGAGTTTGTTGAATACAGACCGTGCATTCCAGAGAGCTCTAGAGAGAGATAGGGGGAGCAAGGGTAATGGAAAGTGTTTTAGGTTGAAGGGGTTAAAGGTCGAAGGGGTTAGTGGTGAATCTGTTAGGAACGGGAGAAAAAATAGTGGGTGTTTTGAGGAGGCCCTGGGTTAGGGGATATTTCCCCAGCAGCCAGGAGCAGCAGATAGGGTTAGTAGGTGGGAGTAGGATAGACTGTAGTTTGGTTAGGTCTGTTTTGTGCAGAAGGCACTGATAGTGGGGAACAAGTTGATGAAAGCAGATGAGAGGGTAGAATGCATGGAAAGATATAAAACTCATCGCCCAAAAGAGGGGTTTGGTGAAAAGCAATTGGTTTCAGGAAAATGGAGATTGAAATAATGGAGGACAGGAAAAGCATAATTTGTGATTGGTTAACAGCTATTAGTGGAAAAAAGAATATGAGTAACCTTTTGCAATCCTTGTCCAATCCTCATTTATTCTGGTTTTAATTCATCCTACACTTAGAACGGCCACACTTTGAACAAGGCCACAGGATACCTCGGGCACAGGTGACCAGTGAGGACAAATGTATTACCGTATTTGTGGTCCGTACTTCTGGCGTATTGCTACGCAATTACGTGACGAGTTACAGAGCGTAAATATGCTTTGAGAATATACCCTAAATGTCTCATGAATTCTGACTGTTGTCACCATATAGAACTTATATTTACCGCAATTATTACATACTTCTACTGATGATATCATTTGTCATAACACTAGTATTTACGTCTACTTTATATATAACAGTGTATACTGCTATTTACTCAGAGTGTCAAACCAATGCTATTTACTTTATAGATTTTGCTTTTTAACTTTTCTATTCAATTGTATTATGCTCTTGTGCCATGGATTAATTATATTGTCATAAACTTGATTATTTATCATATACTTCTACTATTTATATATACTGTTACTCTTCATAATATTAAACAGTATGTTGCTTTTTTGTATTGTCACATACTGCTGCCATTTACTTTTACTGTCATATACTGTATGCAGCATTTTTCAGACCGCTTCCCCTTTGCATCAGCGTTTCTGTCAGGCACCTCCATTGTAGATTGTCAAAATTGACTAGAAAAAAGTGCAGCATATTTTTTTCTGTTAAAACAACAAACAACAGATATATCCCAAACAGTCATTGCGGTCCATCAGGCACTGTTAGGATGCATCCCCACGGCAGTGGACAAATACCAGTCGGTTGCTCATTTTCGGTCGGTTTTTCAGGCGGTCTGCAAAACCTCAAACCGGCTGAAAAACCGGCCGAAAACCCGTGCTGTGAGGACATGCCCTTAGTGTCCATCCTAAAACAGATCTAGCAATGCCGGGGTCTTTTTTGTTTCTATGATGGAACAGAAAAATGGGGGGAAAAAAACTATGCAGATGTGTACCTAGCCTAACATGGATTATTATATGTGGGAATTATCATATACAGGCAGTCCCCAACTTACATCTGTCTCCTAGTTATAGAGAATCAGCATGCTGATGTCGCACAGAGTCACCGCCCATAACAACATTGGAATATTGCAAGTCTTCTTATCTGTCTTCTAACCAGCACCGCAGTTCCTTTTTACCTTCCTCCCAATGGCACAAGTGCTCTCCCTCATGCTGCTCATCTTGCACGGTCAACCTTGACACAGCAGGTCTGTTTTTACTGCTCCTGGTTACCTCCCACGCCTTTCCTAGCCGCCTCCAATATAAACTACAGTACTGCATCAGTACCCATACAATCAGTACGTGTGACATGCTGACATTGGTGGTTGTTGATCTACAGGTGCCAGCATGCCATGCCACACCACACATGCTAATTGTGTGGGTGCTGATTAGTATATATATTTAACATGCTGCTGTGGCATGCTGGCACTCATAGTTCCATATTCCACAGCAGCTAGTAGCCGTGACAATACAAGTGTGAGCATGCCACAGCAGCACATGAGAGACAGGAAGTGAGGAGAATTTTTCTAAACAGGGGCACATACAGCAACACAAATGTAATAGGGATTTTAACCATTACCTGCACTTCCAAAATAAAAAAAAAAAATATTTGCTGGAGTTACATTTAGTAGTTATACCTCTTCTGACATGTACAAATTCAACTTAAGAACAAACTTGAAGTCCCTATCCCATCCATAACCCTGGGACTACTTGTATTTTGTATACAGTATACTGGTACTATTTACACTTATTATATATGGCTATTTACATATATTGTCATGTACTGTCACTCTTTATACTGGTAGTCAATATTAATGGTACTATTTACGGCTACCATTTACTGATATTGCTATATACTGCTACTATTTATATATGCTGCCACCCATATTATTATATGTCAATACAACTTGCATAGTTGTAAAAAGACACAGGTCCATGAAATTCGAAAATGAGCACAATTGTGCTCAATGGAAAACCCGTACAGCAGTGGCGGTCCGGCGGCAAAACATTGTAGAAGCGCAATCTTCCGTCCGTTTCCGGACGGAAGATGTGCTTCTCAATGGGAGGGGGAGGGCTGTTCTCCGCTCATCGCGGAGAAAACCGGCCGGTATTTGTCCACTGCCGTGTGGATGCGCCCTAACCCTTTCATGTAGAGGAAAGCAAAACCCCAAAAGAGGTAAACACCAATGCCCAAAACTAGGGAGGAAAAACAAATATCCTTCTAATAAGAAAATACAGCAATTTTAAATACATTTCTGAATGTCAGTATTTTTCGTAAAGCCCTTCTTAAATTTATTCAATGAGTTTCCTAGCACAACCTCTTGTGGATATAGAAAGAATATCAACAGTACTCCGATTAGAAAAAGCCAAGTGTAGTTTTATTGTGACAGATCCAAATATGCTCCATACAAAATAATGCTTTCTCTAGTGACAGGGAATTGATGATTCGGTCCAGACGGACATTATTCATACAAGTCACTAGAATGAAATCAAATCACTAAACAAGTAATTACTAGACAAAAATAAAATACATATACAAAACTTGTGGTGTATGGACCTAAAACAATTATATATACATATGTACAACAAGTATTTGGGGTTGAGAGTATCTAAAGTAACAGACATATATGGCATAGTCTCAACATATGACTTGTATAACAAATTGGAGAAAACATAGTAAGAGGGAATGAACCCCAATAATAAGGAATCCTTATTGTGGCACCAACTTCCATAGTGTTACTGCTTTTACAGTAAAGAATCCCCATCTATGAGGATGCCAAAATGTTCTTTCCTTTAGATGTAGCGGAGGCTCCTATGTTTAGAATTCATACTGACCCAGGCACTTTCAGTGCTTACCCTACCTATTGGTGAGTAAGGCTTAGCTGCTCATACATTTCAGGTAGCTGACAAACAAACACTGGTTAGCATTTCTATTTTTTCTCTTTTAGACTACGTCGGCCCCTTTGGGCTTTGTCAGACCAGTGTGGGATCCATTCATTAAATAAAATGGTCAAAGAAGGATGTTTTCGGAGAGTGTTTATGTAAAATAAGTGTTCCCTTGCATTTCTGGGCTTTTCTTACCATTGTCTTACAGTGTTAGTATGGGAGGTGTCTTCCAGACACCTCTCCATTATTATTGAGCCTGCCCTAACTACCTCTAACTATTACCTCAGTAGCTAATGCAACAGGGGTAAGTGGAAGAGCCTGGTTACCACCATAAGCAGGTCATTTTATGCGATGGTCTAGCTTCGGGGCAGCTGTGGGCTGGTATTTTTAGAAAGGGAAGAGACCAATAGCCATGGCCCTTTCTATTCTGATAGTAAAATCAGCCTACAACTCATGTTTTCAGCGTGGTGGATTATAAAGAATGGGAGGAACCCACGTCATAAACAAAGTGACTGTTTTTTTCTTTCTTTTTAGTACTCTGCCAAGGTAAAACCAACAGCTATGGGTTGATACAAACAGAATGGGAAGGTTTATGGGCAGCACTAAAGTCTATTCCATGTATCCCCTGTGGCTTATTTTCAAGGGGAGCAAAGTACTGAATTCAAGCCACAGCACATTGTCCGTTTGGGGTGTTTCTTTGTAACCCCCACTCTCCCGGATATTATACCTGTGAGAAGCAGCTCATTCCTCCCTCCTGTCCCTTCCATTGTGTTGTGTGCTTAGTGTCAACACAAAATACCACCCTGACATATTATCTAATAACCTACTATCCCCCCAAAAAATACACTTACCAGACAGCGGTGTCTGGGGAACATTCCTCTTCGTCTTTACACTATGCATTTTAATTACATTTTAAAGCTTTAAAAATATATATATATATAATGCCTTGTAGTGAGAATTTTCTGTGACCTATAACTTTTTTTTCCCCCTATAGACCCGAGTGAAGGGCTTGATTCTTGCAGGCTGAAGTGAAGTTATTACTGGTATCATTTTGGGATAAATGTATTTTTTGATGCCTTTTAATTACAATTTTTTGAGGACACAAAATGACCAATAAACACAATCTTGCCATTGAGTATTTTTTGTGTAGTGTTCATCATATAAGTAATGTAATAAGACTTTTATGGACTAAATATTGACCCCGTGGTATCCAAATAGTAAACGTGAACCAAAGTATTAACCAATTCCAGACATACATACATGCAACATGGTAACATTCAGTTGTAAATATATTTATACATTTGTAGAAGGGACATAGGAACAGCACAACACAAAGTTCTAAGAAAAAATACAGTTGAGTCACATGATTATGACCAGTAGTTTAAAGCCAGAGTAACTGCTGTGTGCAGCACGGACAACAGCGGAGAAAGAGCTGCGAGGAACTTAGTAATGTCCTGGTAGATTGTCACAGGTACCTGGAGCCATGCTAACTGCATCCCATTGCTGCTAAAGGGTGCATAGGGGAGGAGCCATAGAGCAAATTTGATGATCAAGATGCCTCTAAAGGTGCTTATTTAGGCTCCAGACTGGGAAATAAGGGGCCCAGGGTAATAATTGGAAGTCTCAGTTATGCTTTTTCAACACTTGTTAGATATTTCTACCATGTGACATTTTGCATTGTCTTGCTGGAAGATCCCATCCACCTCAGGTTAGACAATTATCATGAATGGGTGTATGTGATCTGCAAGGATAGATTCATACCCAAGTCAGTTGAGAGTCCCTTCCACATGAATGAGTGGCCTAGAAAATGCCATGAAAATATTCCCCAAACCATAACACTACCACTACCAACTTGTGTTCTTCCAGCAACAGTTGCAGAGTGTCTTATGTGATGCGCAACATCCATCCACTTGATGATGCAGAAAGTGTGACTTACTGAGGAAGTTAACTCTTTGCTAATAAACTGAGGTCCAATTTCGATATAGACCTAAAAATGTAAGCCTTTTCTGCTGATGCAGCAACACATCTAGTAGCCCCCTGGTTCATTCTGTCAGTGATTTGCTCCAGTATAGCATGATGGTTTGCCCTCACGCACCTTTACAGCAGACGCTCCCCTCTTACATAAATGGCACATGCTGCTCTGCAGTTTCCATGTTGCTTATTCATAATGGCACCATTTGTCCACTAATAATAAGCTTTCACCACAGCAGCATGTGAACACTTGACAACTGCGCAGTTTCAGAAGTACTGCCACGCTCGTCCTGAAAGACAATAATCGTACCTTTTTTGCATCTCTGAAAAATTGTCCCTTTCACACATGAAAGCAATGAGGAATATATGTGCAGACTGCCTATAACACAAATTGTACACCCACAAAGCCAACTCACCACACGTGATTCCATGTTAGCAGCATGAAGCTCATGAAGGAAAAGAAGATAAAGGAGATTTTATCTACTGCTAGTGTATATAAGTTACTTGATTATTGACCACATTTCCCTGCTCTCACTCTTATCTGATTACTCCAAGCTGCTGTCCAACCATGGTGAGTCACTTTCCGCTGAGTCGTCTCTCTAGCACAGGAATATGTTTATTTAAGCTACTGACAAGTTTGAAGCTTTAGAGCTTTTTAGCTTTGTACACTACAGATTATAAATCTCTTGCGCTCATATAACTGGAACAGTTAAAGCTATGAACAGCAGAGCTGATATACCAATCATTGCTATTGAACCACCCACAGCGTGACCAGAAAGTGAGAGTTGGAAGTTGCCTGTGACTATGTAAAAAATCACTGTGAAAACACCCTTTTAATTTACATAGTTACATAGTACGGTTGACAAAAGACACGTGTCCATCAAGTTCAACCAAGGGTGGGGAAAATGTGAATGAAGGGAGGGAGACAAGGATTTTAAGCCTTAAACCCACAAGGCAAGAATCAATCTGCTCCAGTGGAGACCCCATCTTTAACCACAGAGAAGTCACCAGCCAGGATCCAGAATTTTACATGGCTACATACGCATTAATATTCTTTCGTTTCAGGTAGTTATCCAAGCCTTTCTTGTAACCCCCAACTGGTCCTGCTGTGATCAGCTCCTCAGGCAGGCTATTCCACAGATTCACAGTTCTTAGGTAGGCTATGTTCACACGGCTTAACTGCAGGACGTAATTACGTCCCGCAATTACGCCGTGTGGACGGGGGCGGGGCGGGAGCGGGGGAGTGAACGGGGGGCTTATCTCCCCGCCCGGTGGATTCGCCGAGCAGGGAGAGGAGACGTAATCCATAGTTCTCTGAGAACTGTGGATTACCGTAATGAATGGGCCGTTTTCAGCCCATAATTTGCGCACTTCGGCGCGTAATTACGGACCGAAATACGGCCCATTTTAAGCCGTGTGAAAATGGCCTTACAGTGAAGAACGCTTTTCTCCTCTGGAGATTGAATCCTTTTTTCTCTGGTCGAAAGGAATGTCCCCTTGTCTTTTGAGGGGGCTTAACATTAAATATTTTTTCCCCATACTTTTTTATGGACCACTTATATTAATTAATCATGTCCCCCCAGAGCCGTCTTTTTTCAAGACTAAATAAGTTCAATTCTTCTAACCTCTCCTCATAACTAAGATGCTCCATTCCCCTAATAAGTTTGGTTGCTCGTCTTTGTACTCTCTCTAGCTCCATTACATCTCTTCTATAAACTGGGCCCCAGAATTGAACAGCATATTCCAAGGGAGGTCGCACCAATGCTTTATACAGCAGTAAAATTACCTCCTTGTCCTGTGAGTCCATGCCTCTTTTAATACACACCAATATCTTCCTTGCCTTAGAGGCAGCTGATTTAATAACTATGTATGACTTTAAGACAGTGCATTAAATGCTACCTGATACTGAATTCATTTTACTAGCTAGGAGACAATATTTGATGAATTAACAGGACCAGGAAAATATCTCCAAATGAAATCAAACTGAACGAACAGAAATATTGGCTTGAAAATCTATGCTCTGGAAATGATGAGACAGTTTGGGCTGGATCTGTTATGGAAAGATAATCTATCCATTTCTATTACAACTTGCTCTTTATGTGAGCTTTGGTATCACGCAAACTCAACTTTTTCATAGATTTAGTGACATTTTCCACTAATTATATTTTTCTTGTTGGAAATTTACACCTGTGAAATCCATCACTTTTGTAATTTACTATTGGAATAAGAACCAAAAGTCAACACAATTGGATTTAAGATGGCAAGGCTGACTTTTTCCCTTCTTCATATGAGTTCAAGTTCTACAGGATATGTATAGTCTTACCAATAACTAGCTCAAATATTGGAAACAATTATAACAGCGCCCATGAAACAAATTGACACTGTAGTTATTATGTTTCATTTTCTGAATGTCCAAGGGTTTTTTTCAGGATAAAAGGGCGGTAACTCTTAGTTTTACTAGAGAATGAATCTATCATCTGTTATGGACATAGTTTTATGGTACTTGGGAAAAATGCTTTGAGTTGTTTTTGTTAAAAACAAAGAATTTGAATTTAGTAGATTATGCTATTAAAATATGCACTATGATTTTATATCACATAAATAACAAGCATGTGCAGGAGGACAAGGATTTTTCTTTTAAATTTGAAAAATAAATCTAGCAATAGAGTGGTGACAGTGTGACGACAATTGAGACAAAGGCTAGGTCTCCACGGCTTTGGACAAAAAACGACCTGAAAACCAGATCTTAAAAACGCTCATAAAACTGAGTTTTTTGTCCACTGCCTGTCAAAAACTGCAGAAAAAATGTCTGTTTTTCGGCACATTTTATGTTTTCTGATGCTTTTTGTGCAGAAATGCACAGCTTTAGATTTGCTGTGTATTTCTGCAAAAAACTCCAGTGGTAAATTTTCTGCCTGCTCTGCAGTTTTTTGCAACATGTTTCAAAAAACGAGCAGAAAAAAGATGTTCTGTGGAGACAATGGAACGTTTTTACTATACAAATCTATGGGACCTCTCAGTCATTTTTTCATCATTTCTATAAGACGAAAAATACTGAGAAAACGGCGTTTTTGTTCGCAGTGGAGGCATAGCCAAAGTCTTAGTGCGACATGCATGATTTTTTTTTTGGGCATAAAAGTAGTGTAGAATGCACCTGAATCTATGAACCTGTTCTTAGCTGCATGTCCATAAAATCAGGCACCTTCAAGCGCAAAAGCGATAATTCTGGCTCAGGTAAACCACTATTAAAGTGCTCTACATGTTCCAGCAGTAATGCGCCTGGATTTGCCATACTGAAGCTATAATGTGTAGCTTTATAGAGTTGTAGTGCGACACACCTCCAGCACGCCCCCTGATCTCCGGCGCATTACAAAGTGCCGCGGACTCTCTATAATGCGCCTGATATTGGTGTGCACCTGGTTAATAATATAGTGAATGGGGCTGGCGTAGCCCCGTTCATACATGTCCCCCTTCATGTATACGTAACCCTGACCTCTTGTGAGCTTTATGTTTTGGAAGAATAGAGAGGATATCTGTTTATAAAAAAAAAAAAAAAAAGACACACACCTATATTATATATATCGGAGGTTCTGTTGCACTGATAAAAGTAAAAAACCTTATACTTAGCTTCCGCTTTACCTCCATTTTTGTGCTAACTCTGTGGGCTCTAACCCGTATTCTGCTGGTGGCAAATGAAAGGGAGAGAGAAAGCCTGCAAGATCTTTTGATTAGATGTGTGAAGGAGATTTTTTTTTTTTTATCAGGACAGCAGTATCTTCAATTTATTATTATTATTTGTTTATAAAGACAGCCCCTTTAGGGCATGTCCCCACGGCAAGGGTTTTCAGGCGGTTTGCGGTTTTTCAGACCGCCTGAAAAACCGGCCGACAATTAGCACACTTGTGCTCTATGGAAAACTCGTGCAGCAGTCCCCACTGCACGGGTTTTCCGTCGGACGTTTTTTCCCGCGGGCCGTTCAAACAACATTGAGCATGTTCATTCCTCGGTCCAGAATATGAAGACCTCAATGGGAGGGCTGTTCTCCGCTCATCGTGGAGAAAAGCCGTCCCCCCCGAGGCCGAGGGGACGGCCGCAAAACCGGACAAATACCGGTCAGGTAAACCAACCAGTATTTGTCCGCTGCCGTGGGGAAGCAGCCTTAAGCATCACTGAGCATATGTATCTGTAATCAACAAGTTCTCTGATTAATGAAGGCATGGGCTTAAAACTGCTTCTCCTCTGAGGTAATCACAGACTAACTAAACAAGGCCCTATTCTAAAATATAACTTTTATTAATTATCCTTTTATTAATTATCCTTTTATTAATCAATTAAGATAATTAGTATAAAGTTATATTGATAGAATAGGGCCTTGTTTAGTTAGTCCCTTTGATTGCATTGTTTTTGGTTGGGGCCATTTTTTGTCCTACGCTACTGTGAAACTAGTGGCATCTGTAAATTTTTGTTTTTTCTCCTCTGAAGGAAAGCTATATTAATTTACTGGTGGAAAACATCATAGCAAACAATTAAGCATGTTAGGTTTACTGAGGCAATAATCTGATGTACAGATTTTGCCCCTAACCTCTGAAGACGCGGAATTCTCCTCTGAATCCCATCGGCCATTCCATTTTACCACGGCCAGCAGTGGCAATACACTCGCTCTGCAGCTGCCACTTACAGGAGGAGGCAGGAGGGATCGTTTCCCTCCTACCTTCTCCCTTTGTATGTACAGCGCTCGGGGAGTGCTGTACATACATATCGGTGTCACAGGGGGCGTGACCCATCGCTTTACCCCCACCCCTTGCGACTCTGGGTCTCCTTGGTCGGCAGCCTCTGTCAGCTACAGGGGGCTATGTGGGGCATCTCCCTGGCTTCAGGGGGGCGTATGTGGGGGCATCTGCCTGGCTACAGCGGGTGCTATGTGGGGCATCTGCCTGAGCCTACAGGGGCTATGTGGGCAACTCCCTTGCTACAGGGGCTATGTGGTGCATCTCCCGGGCTACAGGGGGCTATGTGGAGTACTTCCATGGCTACAGGGGGCATGTTACCTGCCTACAGGGGGCATATTACCTGGCTACAGGGGGCAACTACTACCTGGCTGCAGGAGGCATATTACTACCTGGCTGCAGGAGGCATATTACTAGCTGGCTAGAGGGGGCAAATTACTACCTGGCTACAGGGGGCATATTACTATCAGGCTAGGGGGAAAAATAGTCGACAGAGCAGATATACTGTCATCTACATGGGACTTAATTACCCACTATGTACCTACAAGGGTCATATGGTACCTGTGCCTTGGGGGTCAATATATTTTTCTCTGGTGCCTCAAAGGGCAATTAGATAATAAGCAAGACTGTACAAATCTAACAGTTAAGGAGAAGTTCATTTTACAAACACAGTTCTAAAATTGTTTCGGCACTTTAAAGGGACGCCGTGAGGCTGATGTGGCCCCCGGTGAAAACGAGTTTGACACCCCTGGTCTAGGTTTATATTCTAGCTCAGACCCAATCATGAACAATATCACTTTTCAGAATAACAATGATCAGTAGATTTTAACTTTATTTAGGTCTGTAGTAAAAGTTAACTTATAGGTCTTTAATTAGTTTCTTTTTAGTCATGTTAAGATAATTGGGAATCATGGTATTTTGTTGCCACTGGCAATTCGGATTAGCTATTTGAATATTACCAGCCACCTTCGGTTAAATAGTGTAATGAAAGTGGAAAAAAACACTTTAAAGAAAAAAGCAACATCTGCAGTGCCTTATTATATTTGCCTTTTGATTTCTAGCTTATAGTGCAGTCTCTGCAAAAACAAAGAGCTTGAAATAAAAAATGCTTCTGTGAAATCATCTTAAATAAAAAAACTCTTAAAAGAGGTGCAGACACTTAACATGACGTGTGCCACGGACCCCATTCTGGCCCGTAGACACGCTTGTGTCGGCGTTCCCCGGCCCGGCTTGCTCTCACTTCTCCCTTATTGCTTCACCTGCTGTCACTGAGAGTGCACGCGTACCCGCTCCCTAGGGCACCAACTCTGCAATTCAAAGAGTTAGGGTATGTTCACATGGCGTGTTTTACTGTGTGTAACATACACTTTTCGATACATGTTTGGATCCATCTTTCGGGAGGGGCGCGGGGGGTGAGGGGGGGGTTCGGACCCAAACACGTATGAATAAAAAGCAAATGTGATTTACATTGCTTTGTATTAGAAAAACGCATCGGCGTTTACACGAATGATCCCCGATGAAAGATGCAGCAGGAGCCCTATAATAAACTATAGAGTGCGATCCTGCTGCATCCAACACGCATCCAAACACGCTGTTGTGAAAACAGATACCATTAGTGTTTCAATTGTAATTTTAAGGAAAAAACAACAAAAGTCTGTTTCCATCATATTATTCTATATTAAGCCATAAGATAGTTTGTTAAACTGGTTTACTGGCTATACAACCTTAACAAACTATCAGATATCTCTCACACACAGCTCCCCCCAGATAATAAAGAGGAGAGCATTTGGGATATGTGTCATATCAGCTAAATTCTTCATACGTACATCGAATTATAACTTGACATCTTTAGCAACCACCATTAACCAATCATGTAGTGATAAAATAGTCCATGTGATTAAAAGTTCTATTTGGAATGTAATTTACCTGTGATTAAACTTCAGATTCCATGTTCCGAAATGGGAAGGTGTCGGTCATTGTTTCTCAAGCTCTGGCTGCCGGCAGCAATAATAATAATATAATTCGGAGGAGGAATTAATTGGATAAGGAGTGGAACAAAGATAGATTCCACACCTGAATTAATCATCTGACAAGTTGCCCATCTCTCAAACATCCGAGGACGATCCAGAGGGGGGCTGAAGCCTTAGCATGACTGAACGGTCCTTGGAGTGCCCGAATCACATGGGGCCTGATCAAGCCCCTACAGAAATAGGTACGTTAGCAGATTTTTAATCTGTGACTTATCTGTTTTTCGGACATTCTAGTGAAAGACATTTTGTGGTTGTCGCCTCCTTTAGGAGACCTGTTAAGCGGTTCAGGTGTGACCTCTAGCGTGTGCTCTGGTACATGTATGCGTATCATATGCGTATACATTTAAACGGCTACGCCAATTAATGCTCTGCTTGTTGCCTGTAAAGTATACTAAGTGGAATTAGTGTATTTGCCTTTCGGTATCATATTCAGGTAGGACCAGTAGCTGGGCTCCTATGGAAAAAAAAAAAAGAGATATCAGAGATAAGCGACCCGGTAGCGAGCCCGAAGCCTGTCATAAGTTATATAGGAGTATAATAGCAGATTCAGTTTATATAAGGATAAGTATAGACAGATGATCTGAGAATTTGAGTTTACTGATAATCCGTTATAATCTATACAGATATAGTTATAGAACTAAAGATCTTGTTTTCTGAATAGCCTTTTATAGACAGAGATCTTGGGTTTCTGATAGCCTGGTATAGGACAGAAGAACTTGGTGTTCTGATAGCCTGTTATAGACAGAAGATCGTTTGGTTTCTGATAGCCCTGGTATAGACATGAAGAACTTGGTTTCAGATAGCCTGTTTATAGAGCAGATAGATCTGGTTTCTGATTAGCCTGTTAAGAGAGGTATGCACAGATGATATTTTAAGATTAGCTGCTGACGAGCATAAGACATTGATTATTGTTAGGTATTATGGTGGCTTAACTCCACCTTAACATACAATTTGTTAATTGGTTCTGTTTTACTAAGGTAAGGAAAAACTGCATTCAGGGTTAATTGTATTTCAAGCACACCAAATGTATCTTTCAAACTGAAAATCTGGAAGAGTTGTATAACCTTGCTTCGAATCAAAGCATCTGTAAAGGGGGGTTTGTCCCTGCGTCAAATTCACCCCTCGACTGTATGGAGTACTGAAAAATTATTGCGCTCAGCATCAAAAGGTTCCTTCGAGTAGTTTGATCGTGAAGAGAAAAATAGAAAAAATATATATGAGACTTGAGAGAAAAAGCATAATTATGCTCTGTGTAATGAGCATAAATCATGAAGATAAGCTAACATTTTGAGACAAGCACTGAAAGAAAATAACAATGTCTTAGCAAAGCATAGTTACATTGAAACTAATAAAAAAAAAAAAAGAAGGATTTGAGGAATGCATATGTATAAAGAGTGTAACGGGGCGGCGCGACAGACGAGACGGCCGAAGCGCCGACCGCCATACATCCGGGTGTGGATCCGTCTTATCACGGCAGGCGATTGTAAGCTGGAGGACCCACGCCAGGGAGTGTGAGTCTAAGGGGCCCCTGGTCTTCGCCAGAGCCCGCCGCAAAGTGCGGGATGGGAGCTAGGCTGCGTGGGACCGCCCAGGTCACTAAACCCTGACCGTGGCTACCTGGCGGTGACAGCCGGTTGGTCAAGACAGTAATCCAGACGGGGGAGTACATGAAACACAGGGAGACATGTACAGCAGGATACGGAGGGTTAAACATAACACATAGCACCACAGGATACGGCATGAACTGACGGGTACCAAATCAGGTGACAGACCAGGGAACATGCAGGAACAGGAGAGCACACACAGGACAGGAACACAGCAGATACAGGAGACACAGACACGACAGATCCAGACGGCCAGGAGCTCATAGACTAAGACACTGGACCAGCATCTCAGGGGTTAAAGTATCCAAAAGCAGACCTGTAGATGCTGCTATGGAGCTCAAGATGGGAAGCAAGCTGTAGACAGCAACAGACTGCTATGAACAGGCCCAGAGCAGAGGCAGGAACCTCCTCTTAGTAGCAGGGGTACAGAGGTTAAGAGAAGTAGAGCGAGACAAGTAAACCTATAAAAGACAGGAAAACTGCAGCGCGCGTGCCCTAAGGTGGAACAGCGCACACACAGGACCCCATGGAACGCACACATACAGGACAGGACATGGTAGCACAGGAAGGCAACGACACCGCCGACGCCCAAGGCCGGAACAGCGCGTGAACCGTGACAGTACCCCCTCCCCCTCAAAGCCCCCTCCTCCGCCCTCCAAATCACAACATTGGCATTTCACACAGGTCAGGAGCCCGCAACTCTACGGGGCAACCCCAGAAAACCAAGGTAGACGGGCAGAATTATAGCCAGTATAGTGAAAAACCTAGATAAGGAAGAGTCATGGAGGAAACAAACGGGGCACACACCAAATGGGGGGGGAACCCAGGCGGCAGTAATCCACAGGGTCACAGAAAGGCTCAGGCGAGACCGTAAGCCACGGGGACTCAGAAGGCTTCAGGGCGAGACCGGAAGAGCCACGGGGCCTCAGAAGGCTCAGGCGATAGCGTAAGCCTCGTGACTCAGAAGGCTCATGTGCTTAGACCGTAAGCCACGTGTAGCTCAGAAGGCACAGGGCGAGACCGTAAGCCACGGGACCTCAGAAGGCTCAGGGCGAGACCGTAACCAGGCCAAACGGGATGCACTGGGCTGACCATGAGCTAGTGGCTCAAACGGAAGCTTGGGCTGGACCATTGAGCTAGGCCAAACAAAAGCTCTGGGCTGGACAATGAGCTAGGCCCAAACCGAATCTCTGGGCTGGACCAATGAACTAGGCCAAACGAAGCTTCTGGGTGGACCATGAGTCAAGGCCAAACGGAAGCTCTGGCTGGACATGAGCTTGGCCAAACGAGAAGCTCTGGGCTGACCATGAGCTAGGCCAAAGGAAAGCTCTGGGCTTGGTACCATGAGGCTAGGCCAAATGAAAGCTCTGAGATGGACATGATCTAGCTAAACTAAGCTCTGGGCTGGACCATGGCCTAAGCCAAACGGAAGCTCTGGGCTGGACCATTAGCTAGGCCAAACTAAGCTCTGGGCTGGACCATGAGCTAGCCAAACGGAAGCTCTGGGCTGTAGAACCATGAGCTAGGCCCAAAACGGAAGCTCTGGGCTGGACCATGAGCTAGGCCAAACGGAAGCTCTGGGGCTGGACCCATGAGCTATGCAAACGGAAGCTCTGGGCTGGACCATGACAAGGCCAACTGAAGCTCCTTGGCTGGACCATGAGCTAAGGCCAAAACGGAAGCTGCTGGCTGGACCAAGTATCTAGGCCAACGGAAGCTCGGCTGACCATGAAGTAGGCCAAACGGAAGCTCTGGGCTGGACCATGAGCTAGCCAAACGGATAGCTCTGGGCCCAGGTACCATGCGCTAGGCCAAACGGAAAGCACTGCAGGACATGAGCTATGCCCAAACGAAGCTCTGGTCTGGACCATGAGCTTGCCAAACGTTAAGCTCTGGGCTGGACCATGAAGCAAGGCCAACGGAAGTCTCTGGGCTGGACCAGGAGCTAGGCCAAACGGAAGCTCTGGCTGGACATGGAGCTAGGCCAAACGGAAGCTACTGGCTGGACATGAGCTAAGGTCCAAACGAAGCTCAGTCTGGACCATGAGCTAGGCCAAATGGAAAGCTCTGTGGCTGAACCATGAGCGATCCAAACGGAAGCTCTGGTGCTGGACCATGAGCTAGGTCCAAACGTGAAGCTCAGGGCTGGACCATGAGCTAGGCCAAACGGTGCTCTGGCTGGACCATGAGCCTAGGCCAAACGGATGCACTAAGACGAGGGAGGGTCAACCCATCGTATCCATGGTCCAGTTCATACTGTAAGGGGCTACGCCGGACAGACGTACCGAAGCGCCGACCGCAGACATCAGGGTGGGATCTCTGTGGATCACTGCAGGCGAGTGAAAAGCTGAGGACCACGCCAGGGAGTGGAGTCTAAGGGGCCCCTGGTCATCGCCAAGATCCCCCGCCGCAAAGCGGGATGGACCTTGGCTGTGGGACCCCAGGTCACTACCAAAACCCCTGACGTGGTCCTACCTTTGTGCGTGACAGCCGGGGTGCAAGACAGTAATCCCTACGGGGGAGTACAGTAACACAGTGGAACATGTACAGCAGTATACAGGAGGGATAAACTACACAAACACCACAGGATACGGCAGGAACAGGACGGGTTAACACATCAGGTACAGACCAGCGGAAACATGGCAGGAACAGGAGAGCACATACAGGACAGGAACACACAGGATACAGAAGACACAAACATGACTGACGGACGGGCCAGAGCTCATATGACTAAGACACTGGACCACAGCATCTCAGGTTAAAGTATCCAAAAGCAGACCTGAGATGCTGGCAGGAGCTCAAGATGGAAGCAGCTTGAGACAGCAACAGACTGCAATGAACTACCCAGATCAAGGCCTGAACCTCCCTCTTTATAGGCAGGGGTCAAGGTTAAATAGGAAGTAGAGCAAGAGACAAGTAACCTATAACAAGACAGGAAACTGTAGCTCGCGCGCACTAAGAGGAACAGAGCACACACAGGACCCCAGGAAGCAACAGAACAGACAGACAGTAAGCACAGGAAGGCACGACACGCCGACGGCCCAAGGCCGGGAACCGCGGCGTGAACCGTGACAAAGGTGAGCTGCCGCCATTCCAAGATGGCGACTTTCAATGTTGGTGGACTGACATCATCAAATTTCAATTAACACTGAGAAGTTGCCTAGATGTGGGAGGAAACGTACAAAACTTGATCACAACTTTGTATTGCCACAGCATTCTGTTCCCTCCGGTATTCTACTCATTCCCGTGATAGAACCGTCCAATTATTTTCTGTATCCATTTTTATGAGTCCAAACATTCTCTTAGTCCTGGAAAGCCAAACCAAATCCCCGCCATTGCAATTCCCGGGCCATATTTGTAGTCCTAAGCAATCCAAAGAACCCGGAAGTTCCGGTTGAAGTGAACGCGGCCATCTTGAACACCTAACATTCCGACTCCCGTCTCTCCCTCCATGCAATTCACTTGTTACTGACTATTTAAACATTGATAGCAACTGTCCGAGGGATAACTTCTTTGCCACACACCATAGCAACACAACAAATACACCAACCACCACCGCAATCACTCTACCCTTTTGCCTCACGCTTCTAAACTCCCTCCTCCTCTATAGCTGCTATTTTGACTTTCCAGTGATAACAGAGAGAATATTAGGAGGACAAGTTGCCATTAGCTACAGGATGCCTAGGATCCACATCATGCAATCCAAATTAAAGGACTCCAATCTATTTCCCAATTGCACACAGCTGCTGCTCTAGGAAAGATTAACTGTATTACATAGCATGCTGAATGACCCGTATATAATAAATGTATCCCATGACAATTGTGTTCAGCTGCTGAAACAAACTATACTACCATACTTGAAGTGGCCGCCCAAGCGAACAAGTTCCAATCCCTGTCCATACTGCTTACATTTTTCTTAAGGCGTTCCCACCACTACATGTGTATAGGCCATACTTCACCACATTACTTGGGCACAAGAAAAGCCAAGTTCCTCCAGTACCTGAAGTTTACTAAACAGACGCTATGTTCCAAATGTCTGAAGACTACATGGCTCTTCCTTTCTCAAATCCACTAACTCTCTCCAGGACAACTTCACCCCTTGCTCAGGATATAGCCTCAGTACGTTGCAAATCTACACACACATTCCCATCCAAAAAAAAAAAAAACATTTATCCCACCACCAGAACCAGAATCATTCATGGACTCTTACCCCTTCCTTTGGCAGCACCACCACCGAACACCGCCTCAGCACTGGATTCCTTTTCTCTGCCAGTTTTGAACCTTCTCAATCCATCAGCCCCAGACAACAATCCCCAGGAGCACCCAATCTACGTACTTTTTACACAGACCCGAACAAGTCCAATAATCTACTGAACCAATGCCAACCCTGAAAAAAAACCATGGCCTTTACCCGTGGCATCAGCCAGATACAAGAAGATATATTTCTTGGCTTCTGGAAAGATCTATACCATGCTGCCAGAATCAGACTTTTGGCCTAACATCAAATTAGCTCTACACGAAGAGCACTATTGCGGACATACAGTACTTACGCATCTGGGAAGAGTTCTGGCCCATCGTCTTATTCTTTGGGCCAAGGAATGCCTGGCGAATCCTCAGTGACATATCATCAATTTTACTCAGAGTCCTACTGATCCGTGTGAGAATTTTTATCATCGGTATTCTGCCTTATTCCACCCATAGATTTGACATGAAAACTAAAAGCTACAGAATCCTTTTTCAACGGCAGTTTGTTAAAGTCGTCCTTAAACCCATCGGGATTATTTTGAAACTATTCGAGCAGAATATGCGAGTTATCCGAAGTCAACTTCTCTC
Organism: Phyllomedusa bahiana; assembly: GCA_025379985.1. NCBI lineage: Eukaryota > Metazoa > Chordata > Amphibia > Anura > Hylidae > Phyllomedusa > Phyllomedusa bahiana. Next base: position 83,955 of record JAODAL010008268.1, on the reverse strand, counting down.
CATGCTTAAGGCACAGACTGATTCATCCCCAACATTGAAGAAAGTTTCAAAGTGACCCTATTCCAAGAGCTCCTCACAGGGCTCTATACTCAGCCCAGACACCATACTCCTACATCAACCCAAATGCAAGTTTTCCCTGGTTATCAACCTACAGACTCCAATCGAGAGAACGGTTCGCGACCTTTCCAGAATCGACAGCACCACCCAGTGCGTACAAGGCCGAACCCAGAAAACATGTTTTACTGCAACGATCCGACATATCATGAGGCATGCCGCGCAAAAGCTCGTGACGACAAAATGAATCTTGCTACCAAAGGACAGCACCTACGCAATACCTCAAGCATAAAATCAATTTCAACCTCCCAAGTATCAAGTTTTTGAAATCTCAACTGACAAAATTCAACCAACAATACACAACGCAGACCTCATCCTACAACATAATCCATATAATTGGACTCAATTTACCAATCTTAAAAAAAAAAAAAAAACCATAGTCATGCAAACAAGTATACTCCACAAGATTGCTCTATCAACCTCAAGACACCATCCTATCGTCCTCTAGCCATAGGACTCCGCAAAACTATGTCTAACACTTTTACTAAATGCATCATAGAACACCAACTGTTAGTCATTCTGAACCCGTTTGACCGTTCAGTCTTCAAAATTAATGTGGGCCACCAACTCCTTACCTTGTAGATACGGGTGCATAGCCAGATCGGTCTCTGAAAACTTCTAACACTCCACCGGACATCATACATTCTCCTGACTAACATTTCATGCATTGAAGTAGGATGGACGACCAACCCGGAACTCTACTCGCTGTAACCTACCCTGTTCCAATTGGGACATCATGGACTCCCTGCATAAACTACTTATCTCTCCTACTAACCCACTAATCTGCTTAAAGCTAATTTTCTACAAACGATGAATGGCTACTATCAGATATAATACCTTCTGGAATGTATTTGACTACAATACTCCAATTTCACATAAGCTCTACAAGCTGTTCTGCGCTTCATATAGTTTTATCCACATCAGCAATACCTCCTGAACTTTTTGACACAAGTACCTCCTAATTTGGTCTAAGAGGTCCTGATGATGTCGGCATCCTTCCAGTCTCAACCTGTACAAGTCTTCTTGAAAGAGGGTTTTACCCCGCCTCCTTTGCCTCAATATCCTTTAATAAGCATGATAAAGAACAATCTCTGAGTCACAAATCAGAACATTCTGGCATTAATGGGGTATCATACCACTGCAATTCTCCTGCAAAATACACCACGGTTTCCCTGTTCACCAAGAAAAGTTTATCCTGGTAAACCTCCAAAATACAGTTTGGTTCAGACTCCAGGAGCAGTCATTGCTGTCAACGATATGAGAACGATGGGCCTTCAAAGCACATGTTCGTCGTCGTCAACCAATTACCTTCTTCAGCTGCCAACTCCACAGTCAATACTGGTTTCTGCAATGGTCTGCTTCAGTGTCCCACTACAGCACGGACTTTCATAACATTTGCTTAACTTTCGTGGTACTCAGCCTCCCACCTGAACAAGGATCTTCAAAGGGGCAAAACCAGAACTTCACCCAACCAGCCATTTTGAACTCAAAAAAGGAGAGAATCAAGAAGAAGGAAAGAATAGAAGAGGAACCAAGATATAGAAGAACCAAGGGCAAGATCATTGAATCCAGGTGTTAGCCTGTTTGAGGACAATCAACAAACAACCAAACAACCCGAAGGAAAGGAAATGGGGATGATTGGAGCAGAGATACACCAAGATGGATTCTACAGGGAAAGACAATAGACTTTTGTTATACCAAGGCAATTAAATCCAGCTTAGTACAATGTGCTCCTGATACAACCCACAGATGAACTAGCGCCAGATGATTTCTTCAATCAACAAGATAACCTAGCACCCAAATCATCATTCTCCACTGAAAGTAGCAGCTAGAAGTTGTGAAATATGCAATACTTGTAACCCATGAGACTGATGCCAACACCAAGGAGCATTTGGCAAACACTATATCCTCTCCAGTGGATCCAGAAACTAGAACACATTGACTTAGCCCAGAGTGAAAATTCAGTAAGTTCTAGTGTGGTGGATATGTTTTTCAGGATGGCCTGAAGTCTAACCCAGTTATCCTAACATGATTGCCAGAATCCGCTGGAAGAAACTATGGAACTGAGTTGATAAAGCAGATTTTGGGATCCCTGAGGTATTAAATCTGACCAAGGTACCTCCTCACTTGGAAGTAATCAGAGACATTTGGAAACTACTAGGAGCTGACCTAGACCTGCACAACCCCTACCAGCCTGAATTCAGCAGGAAAGTGGAAAGAATGAACACCACACTGAAGAACAAAATTCGGAAAGCTATTAAATAAACATCTCTTCCCTGGCCCGAAATCCTATCCATTACATTCTATTCTATCAGAAATACCCCTAGGTAGCCCCACTGGTCTCACTCCTCCGGAGATAGTATTCTCAGGCCCACCCCGATTAGGGAGGTTTCACACATAGCATTGAGTGCAGTTGAGTGCAGGAACGATAGCCTTGTAAAAAATGTTATAAATCTGTGTAATGAATTGAAACAAATCCATGCCATATTTTCACCTCCATACCAGATCCATGACTCAGAATCCAAAAGCTACATCCTGGTGACTTTGTGTGGGTGCAAAACATGTCAGGGATTCTCTGGATCCCAATTTGACCATATCAAGTACTCCAGGTGTCCCCCAACCACATTAAACTTGAAGAAGACCCACCTGGGTGCATGCTTCACACGCAAGAAAGTGACTGTGACCAATAAGTCATTATGAACTTTTCCCTTATCCTTTCATATGTTTCTAGTCAGGAAGTGTGTAAAAATGCAAGAGTTAACCGACAACCAAGGGTTTGCCTGATAATACAAAGCAGGACCATGTCAAAGGTTTGAATCACCTTAACGCCCCAGATAACAATCAACAAAAGTATGAACTGGTAAATTATAACTATTGCAATACCAACAGAGGTTTGATAATTACACACATGATGCCTTTACAAGGTATTGCTTAACAATTAGCGCCACCTCCATCATTGACTCTCTCATAAGTCAATGAAGGGTTATGAGATGGGTAAACAATCCATTGATGCCGTCTGCCGGGGATTATTCTACGTCTGAGTGTGGCACCTGGCGGACGAGTCGACTATTCATCTTACCATTAAAGGCCCTGGAAGAGGCCAGGCGGTTACTTGGTTACGCCCGTTGGAGCCAGCCTGAACAGTGGTATCAGTGGGTTCAACACCTGTTCACCCTGCTAGTCCTAAGGAGAAGTGACCTTTACCCATTCTTGTACAGATTTAGGGAAGAGCAACAAACATCATTCCCGCCCCGCCCTAGCAGGCAGAATTCTACCACTGAACCACCAATTCAAGATGATTAATCAGGGTGGAATCTATCTTTGTTCCACTCCTTATCCAATTGAAAATGACTCCTCCGAATTATATTATTATTATAGCTGCCGAAGCCAGAGACTCGAAGAAACATGACCGAGCACCATTCCGGTTTCGGAACATGGAATCTGAAGTTTAATCACAGTAAATTACAATTCCAATAGAACTTATTTAATCACATTACTATAAATCACTACATGATTGTGTAAATTGGTGGGTTGCTAAGGAGACAAGTTATAAATTTGCATGTACGTTATGAAGCATTAGCTGATATGACACAATCCCAAACGCCTCCTCCTCTTTATATCTGGGGGGAGGTGAAGTTCCTATGAACTATCTTAGCTTCTAACAGGCAATTCATCAACTCAAGGAAAGCTATGTGAGAGATAATCTGATAAGTTCGATAAAGGAGTATAGCAGTAAACGCATTTAACAAACTATCTTATAGAGCTTAATAAGAATATAATGATGAAAAACAACTTTTGATGTTTTTTTCCTTAAATTACCAACTTGACAAGTGCACCGCTGATCTACAGTCACCGGTGCGGGTTCCTTTATTAGGTCACTTCCCCCTAGTCCAATTACCAGTTTGTTGGTGTACTTACCCTGAGAGTGTTTTGCTATGTTATGATCCCCTGTGTTTGAACTATGCTCTCGACTTGACTTTGTTTTGCCTGCCCTGACCTTATTGCCCGTCCACTGATTATGACTTGTCTGCTCCTTCAGTACCACACTGCACCCTGGATATCAACATCATGGTCACGTCAGGGGTAGCGACCTGGGAGTCTCCCGCAGCAAAGCCCAACCTGCCTTGTGGTGGGTGCTAATTAATAACAGGAGGGCTCCTTAGATTCCGCTCCCTGGCATGGCTCGTACCATCTCTCGCGGAGACCCAGAGGATTCACCACTCGTCCCCTGTGACAATACTTACATAGCAATCATATATACCAGTATTAAAAGCAAAAAAAAAAGTTTTATTTTTGGTTAAATGAGTTGGGTCTACAACATGTTTTGAAGGGGTTGAGTTTATAATAACATGTCCCACTGTATTTTGGGGACAGTAGTTGAACAAATGCTACCTTGGGTGGCTATGACAACTTTAAAAAGTCTACAGAATCCAAGAGCCAATGTGTTGCGACCCCTGGAAGTCAAACACCCAGAACAGGAGTTCGTGCAACAATGGCTTGTGTATCCACAGAGGAGGGGGGGGGGATTTAGGGGGGGAGATGAGCGGATATCCTTAGTAAAAATTTTTGAGTTGCAACAACGTAAATTTTGATGGGGATGATAAAGGTATAGTCCTATCTATTAAGGCAATGCTTGAAAATTTGGACATGGTGTTTGGGCAACAGTTCTGCAAAAGTGATCCAATAAAGTACTCCCTTGAAAGATGATCTCCCTCCAATGGGAAATAAGTAGGAGCAAATGAGTATATATGGTTCCAAATAGGACTAGGACCCTTACAGTGGCTTAAAGGGGATATCTCACTTCATCGGTTCGGCTGTTTTCTTGAAGCTTGATTTTCCCAGTTACTGAAATCCAGGGGTGTTTCTTCCCCTCCCAGCTGAGTGTTTTCTTAACCTGAAGTGGGATGACATCATCCTCCCCCTCACTGTTCATTGCTCGCTCCAGAGTCAGTATTTTCTCCCCCTCTTCCCCTCCCCCCCATCCAAGTCCACGTCACAGTCCTCTCCCTATGCAGTCTTATTTGTAATGAGCTGTTTACACATACCACAGCCTGCAATTAGTCTAGACAGTCTTCTATAACTCAGAGCACTGAATCTTTCGTCCTCTCACATCAGGAGGTTGTCTTACTATGAACTCATGCAGAGCACATATCTGTCTCCCTTTATGTTTACACACGCAGGAGCATTAGGCACCGAGGGCACAATTCTGCTGTTTGTCGAGGATTGTAAATGCACTGGCAGTGTCACTGCAGGAACTGCTAGCAGTACAGTGAAATTGTTTGCCGCGACCCCTTACACGCAGGAGCATTAGGCACCGAGGCATCATATCTTCTAGTTTTCTGATTGTAGAAGCAGGCTGCAGTAGTTACTGTGGAGCTGCTAACTGTCATAGTGAAATTGTTGCCGGCGCCTTATTCTAGTGAGAGAGGGGAGGAATGCTCACGTCCCGTGTAATAGACCCGGGCTGAACAGAATGTAAATTAGTAGAATGAAATGATACAACCCCTTTAAGGGATTTTGTTTGAACTTAATTTGGCGGACAGTTTCCCAGCTTGTTGGAAGACTGGTCAGCATACCATGAATTGCAACAACCAAATTTACTATGGGTAAAGTCATAGAACAAACTCAGGAGACATCCATGGATATAAAGGGCTATGATAAAGCAGAAAATACTTCTACCCTAAACAATGACGACTCACACTGTAGTGAAGCAAAGTGGCTCTGAGGCATCACAACCCCAGGCAGGTTTACTTACAACCCAATATAGTACATTAAAATAACCCATCATTATTGCACCTATCATTACACAAAGACGTTCCAAACAAAACATCACTACTGTCATACACATAACACTAAAAATAAAAGTAAAAAAACAGATTATTACATCAATAGTAACAGAAGTAAAGCAGCAGTAGCAAAGTTGGCAGCATCGGACAGTAAGCCATGCACCAGTGAAATAGTATTTTAGCTGCAAGAAAGAACATGACCGCTGGAGTTTGACCCTGGAGGGAGATTGCCAGCTGCTGAGGGTAGCACTAGAAGATTGAACCTGAGGCAGGCACATGTCCCATCTATTTCTGTGCTATATTAGCAGATGCCTAGAAAGTTCTGTGAGACAGATGATCTTCAGAAAGGTAGATACCCTCAGAGATACCTAGCCCCAATGTCCAATAAAGACCTCAGATAGCAAAACTGCTGGAGACAGGTGTCTACTTCTAAGGAGGAACCACAACTTGTTGCTTTTGTGGCAGATTCTTTATGGTTTAGCCCTAGAGGAACTGCATACCCCAGAATGTGAACTATAACTTGTTGGGACTGAAGCCTGCTGTTGACTAACCTCTTAATCGGGAAAGCAGAGAGTAATGAAGGGGGCTCAGTATTGGAGTTTACAGTCCCACTCTTTGTACTGGCAACTGAGGAGAAATGTCAGGAAAAAAATCCTCTCTGTAAGGACCATATGTTTGTGATCATCAGGATCACATGCACTTCTTTTAAAGGAAACCAATGAAAAACAAGTTCCACTTTCTATGTCTTCAAATTTTGGGGATAGGATTTGAACGAATACCTAATACACACAGGAAGACTCATAAACATGGAGTATAATTCTGTGCATAGAGCCTTTGTCATAGAGAGTTTCTTATTTGACAGCACTATTTTTTTATCAAAACAATCAACACCAAAATTGAACCTCATTAGCTCCATATTAAATGTATGAGATATGTTTGGAAGCCAAAATGCTAAAATACATAATCTAAAGGCTAAATTTGTTACTTCAGGCTTTGTTCACACCATGTGGTCTATCTACATTTGCTGGATCCACTTAGAATGCTATGTATGCATACGCTGTACATCTCCGTAACCTAAAATATGCCAGTCCTATAAAGGAAATATGTCCTTTTGACAAATGTTCAGGCAGCATTTTCAATACGTATTAACCAAAACAAAAAAAAAAAAAAAAAAAAAGAAATTTTTTTATTTTTTTTAAGTCATGCGAACGATTCGCCCCCTTTGAATTTTTAACTTTTTCCACTTTTTCAGGCTTCAAACAAAAAGATTTTTATTTTTGGTGAAGAATTAACAAAAAGGGGAAAAAAGGGAAAAGGGAAAAAAATGTTTTGGTTTTTTTAATTTAGTAAAAATAAAAAAACTAAAAAAAAATGGGGCTGAAACTTTATTTGGCCCTTTATTTCGTGCACAAACTCACCCAGAACTTATGAGGATCTCTGAATGGCCAAAAGTTGCCCAAAATGATGATGATGATAAAATAACCCCCTGTGTGTAATCAAGCCCGTAAAAATGTCCTGTTTGGATGTCCGGGGTTTCTTTTTTTAAGTGAAGAGGTATCAGAAGCCCAAGGGAAACAAGGCAGGCCCGGTTTTCTGTTGTGGAGAGTTTAAACTGGATTTGGAAAAAAAAGTTTTTCCCAAACTTTAGACATCCCAAGGAGCACTGTGAAAGGTCATATTGAAAGGGAAGGATATAAAACCATTTTTAAAATCTACCAAAGACCCGGCCGTCCCCTAAATTTCATCTCAAAAGGAGAAGAGAAAAAAGACGGACCCAAAGACCCCCATGACATCTGGGAACGTAGAGATTACGCGAGGTCGAGGTCTGTCCAAGGACAACAACAGTCGTACACTGCAAAAAATTGCCTTTATGGAAGAAAGTTGGCAAAAAACCCATTTCTAAAAGAATCCAAAAATGTCCATGTAAAAGGTTTCCCAAACCCACCGGGGAACCCCAAAAAATGGGGGAAGAACACATTTTACCCTGACCCCCATCCCACTGCACACAGGGTTTGGGGGCAGCATCAGGTTTGGGGACTTTTCTTCAGCGGGGAAAGGGGGAGAGGGTTTTAAAAATTGAGGGGAAATGGATGGGCCAAAAATACGGGCCCATTCTGGAAGAAACCTTTTGGAAATTCTGCAAAAGACCTGAGACTGGGGGAGATTTATCTTCCAACAAGCAATGCCCCCAAAAAAAAGCAAATTCCCATGGAAATCACAAAAAAATGTATCCATGTTAGAAGGGGGCCAATGAAGTCCAGACCTGAATCCAACGAGAATCGTGGAAAAGGGGTGAAAAACTGTTCACAAACGCTCTCCCCCCAACCCATGAGCCCCCGCTGTTACAAAGCTCCCCCATCCAAACCTCCTGGCCCCATCTGTGGCCAAGGAAGAATGGGAAAAATTTTCAGTTCTCGATTGCAAAACTGATAGAGACCTCCCCCAAGCATTTGCAGCTGAAATCGCAGCAAAGTTGGGGGGCTAAAAAGTATTAACTTAAGGGGGCCGAATAATTTTGACCGCCCCACTTTTCAGTTTTTTATTTTTTACAAAGTGGACCTCAATATCTGATCTCCGTTCAACAGTTTATAAAGATAGCAGTGAAGTAAACAAAAATAACACTGAGATTCACATGGCAATAACTGACTCAACAAAATAAAATCACAGATATCCGTTATTTTTTTATAGGTTTTTAATCCCTCTACTGCCTCCAGTGACATTTTTGACCATCCTAACTACATTTTCTCAAAAAAAACTAGGGTTTCCCGTCTCTCCTCCCCCCCCTCGGCGAATATGCGGGTGGGGAGAAAAGTGCCATGCAATTATTTACAGCGTGTATGTCCCGTGAAAAAGAAGTTGGGGGCCGGGCGTGCTAGACCCCCCCCCGCGCACGGCACCCGGAAAATTTGGGGTAAAACCCCGCCCCGCAATTATGTCAGCTTTAAGCCGTGTGAACTGGCCCTAACAGCATTTAGTCAAGTCAAAATTAAAATTTTTTACATAATGGGTTTTACATCATTAGTGTCAAAAACATGGAGCCAATGCGATACCATGAGTTTTGAGCATATCCCATAAAAAGAACACTTACTATATTTCCTGTCATTACTAAAAAAAAGACTTTGGGAAGGGGTAAGGTTGTTATGTACACACACATCATCTAATTGGCTAACATTTGCTTTGTTAGAATCAATATTAGTAACATCCATTCACATTACAAAAACCAAAACATTAAACTGCGATTTATTGACGGGAAAATGTTTTCGCTCATGAAGAGATCAGTCAAGGCTGTAGTATGGGGGGGTTCAGAGGTTGCAGTCACTACCGGGCACTGCAGCCTGAAGGGGCACCAAAAGCCCTTCTGCCACACCATTGTAAATGGCACATGGTAGCTGGGGGGGCCCCATTTCACTATGTAGACTAGTGCCCAGGAGCTGCAAGTTACGCCTCTGGATACAGTGAAAAGAACAACAATTAGTCACACCAAGTTTGATGATGAGAGAGCTCTCCAAAATAAAAAAAAAAAAAAAATTTTTTGGTCATGTTTGATAAAAAACATGAACATTTCATTATCCAAAAGCCCTGTTGTTTATAGAAAATGGATATCTAGAAAAACTAAAATGCTGGTGCAACTTTACCTATAAAATGACAAATACCACAAAAAAGAATAAAAAAATGTTCACAACAGTAAAACCTAAGTAATGAGAGAATGCAGTTATAGTCCAATTATTATTATTTATATTTATTTTGAGCACCATTGAATTCAGGGCGTTTTACAAAGGGGTTTGAATACATGAGACCAGGACAAATGCAATATTAGCACACAATAACCTGATAAAAAGAAGGGGACCGGGCCCCGCGAAACTACAATTTCAATTTTCATCCTTTCTTCTCAGCATCATAATTTTCCATGATTTCAAACTCAAATACCTGGAACATCTTCCTGAAGTCAGTGGAGCCACAACAGTGGCAAATAATGGTTTAAAAAATGCAATTCTGAAGTATTTCCAGTATACAGTTGTCCATCAAGTTACAGTGGCGTCCAGATAAACTATTCTCTCTATAAAATGGTCTCTGTTGGGACTTCACATCTTGAAACCACACTCATAATACAATGTCATGGTATAAAGTACATGACCTAAAGGAGCTCCTATTCTTCATTTATTATGTTGGGTGACATTTTGGGACTTCGGAAACCCTTTATTTGTCCCCCTAGAGATTTGGTTTCAATACAATATTTTTTGAAACAAATTAATTGTATGTAGGATGGGCAAACGATTCTAACGAAAGGGGAATTTTTTTAAAACTTTAAGGGGAAAATCGATTCTGAACGAAGTCGAAATTTTGGGGGGGATTTTCGGGAACGAACGTGTTTTGTTGATAAAAAGGGGTGCGGACATGGCATTACATGGGGCAAAAAACAGGGAGGAAGAAAGGGATAGCCCGCATGACATGTCAAGGGGTGAAGCCAATCAAAACGGCGGATTCTGGACGTCACCGCACAAAAAATTTCCGGGGGGGACGCTGGGAGTCATATCCTCCACGTACTGAGAGGGAAGGTGCTCCGGTTGCTTTTGATATCTCTACTAAAAAACTCACTTTAAAAAGCGATTTTTTGGGGTGTCACAGCTTGTCTCAGGAAAGTTCTTTTAATTTTAATTTTTGATTTTTGGGGGATTGGAATGAAGTCCAGTTGGGGCCAAAGCGTGCCATACTTTTAATCATCTGTCATTCTTTAGCAAATTGAATCCAAGGGTTTCAAAACCTGTTCTGTTGTATTCATTTAAAGAACAGTTTTTTACAAACCAAAAATCACTTAATTTTTGGTTGTCCCTTTTTTTTGCGCAATTTAGATCCAGGGGGGTTTAAATTTAAACATTTTTCGCTTTTGATCACAAAGAAATGTTTTTTTTACCCCAAAGAAGAAATTCTGCCTGTAAAATTCATAAAACCCAAGGTTAATTACGTTTTTCTGTTGTGTTCCGTAAAATAATGCCATTTTAACACGTACAAAGCTGGTAAAATTTTTTGGTTGTCATTTCTTTTTCGCAATTTACACCAAGGGGTTAACTAAGTTTTTTTCTGCAGTTGTATTTGTAAAATAAACGTTCCTTTTACCCCCAAAAAAGAAAATTTTTCTTTTAAAAATTCATCCCAAAGGGTTAATTTAAACCGTTTGTGCTTTTAATTCGGTAAAATAACAGTGTTTTTTTTAAAAAGGGGAAAATACAGTAAAATTTTTCCTGCCCATTTGTGGAGGCAATTTTTATCCAAGGGTTACCCAAACTTGTTAAAGGGTTTATTTGGGGTCAAATACAGGGGGGGGTATTTATAATACAGATTCTCCAAACTGTTTACATTTTAGAACAAACAGTATTTGACAGAGAGGTGGCAGGTCTTCACCCGCGGTGGGTGGCAAAAAACATTCCTGGAGCAGGGACAGGTCGCAGCACAGCAAGGGGACGTCGCGCCCCGGGGGCACCCGGTGGGCCACAACTGCCGCGTCATCTAGCAGCTGTGTTTGTTCACAACCCAATGGTTCTTGATTGGTTAAGGTCATCCACGCCCCCCAAAAATACAAACTGACAACCCCCAGCAAAAAGTCGGTGGGAAGTCAGACACAACCTTAGTTGGATGGCCCGGGAGCGGGTCGCGGGCCTCACCCCGTCCTAAACCCGCCCGGGGCCCACCGGTTTTTTTCCCGCCAGAGATTTTCTATTGGTTGGCTCGCGCCACTATATAGCAGGATGAAAATTTGAGGAGGGCAGAGCAGTTTACTTGGCAGCGAAGAAATGGGGCCCAAAATCCCCTGCTTCTTGAGTAGGCGGCAAAGAAATGTGGGGAGTTTGGGATGGGAGGTCTGTTGTGGGGGTCACCTCGCAAACAAGCCGGTATGAGGACAGCAGTGCGATGAAAAACAAAACGATGATGGTTTTGCCACCCCACTTGGTTGTCGGGGTTTTGGGGAAACAAGGTTTCATCATTTCAGGAGAAAGGGGGATCACTTGTGCGCAGGGAGCGGGCCCCTAGCCAGCAAGTGGGGTTTTGTGGGCCCGGGGTCAGCAGGGTAGCAGCAGGTGGGGGTCGGGAACAAAACAGCCAGGGGTAAAAAAAACCCCCTTCGGGAGGGCCAAAAAAGAAACGGCAAGGGCTCAGCGAGGGGAGCGGCGGCAGTAGCATAGTGTGGACTTTTGGGGGTAAAAATTTGATACTCGGGGAGTGTGGCAATTTTTGCTAAGACACCCGGGGGAGCCCAATAGGGTATATGTAGAAACATGGGGAGAAGGAAGATGGGCAGGGACTAACGTTGGCACCGGCCCTGCGTCAAACAGCAGCGTCACCATCCGTGGCGGGAAAAAGTGGCTCAGTGTGGGGGTCCATCCTGCTTTCCGGCAACACTTTTCCCCAGTGGCATGCTGCCCTTGCGCCAGTCAAGGCTCCACCACCTCTGCAGAAGGGAGCTGTTTCTCTTTTGCCATCATCCCCGGGTCCAGATGGCTCCTGCTCCTCGCTACTCTTTGCGCCAGCAGTCTTTTTCAAGGGCGATTGCAAAGAGATAACAGTATGCGTCCAACCATCCTAAGGTGCAGAAGCTGCCCGGCTCCTATCCAAGTTGTTGGTACTGCAGTCCCTCCTTTCCAAATGGGTGGACTCTGCACCGTTCAGGAGAACTAATGGCTTGTGCTGAGCCGAGAGGGAGAGTTCAAAGCCGGAATTTCTTTGCCATAAAGGTAGTACCAGCACTTCCTAAATATGTAGAACGAAGGTGGGCCAGTCCTTGAGCTTATCGGTGTTTGTTCCAAGGTGCACGGCCCAGTCGCGGATGTCTGGAGCTGTAACCGGTCCGAGCCAGTACATGTCCTTTACGGCCCACTGGCTGAATGGGGCTTCCTGCCCAGGCACCACCAACAACTTGGACAGGAACGCTGCTTTTCTCCTCCACGTTGTCAAACTGCGGGCTCCTGCGCCAATGTCCGCCTCCTCCTCCTCCACCACCACCACCATCTCAGCCTCCACAAGTACTGCTCCATCATACCACATGTGTAGGGCACAGCGGTGTCATGCAGTTCTACACCTGGCTTGCCTCGGCGAACGAAGTCACACAGAGGAGGAACTGATCCGCGTCATGCAGCAAGAAATCGATGTGTGGCTTTCTCCACGCCAACTGCAAATCGGAACCATGGTGACGGACAATGTTAGTAACATGTTGTCCGCGCTGCACTGAGGAGAGATGGTCCATGTGCCCTGCCAGGAAACTGTTCATGCACTTCATCCATTCCTACAAAGCCAGGAACACCCTCCTCGAGTTGCAGCGCCAGGACTACGGGATGAATAACGTCATTCCACTGCTTCATGTCCTGGAACAGATGCTGAAAAATCTGTCTGGGCAGGGGACTGGAGACGTGGCGACTACATCTCGCAGCTACATGAGTCCGGTGGGGACTGAACTGGCGGAGGAGGAGAAGGAGGAGGAGGAGGACATTGGAGCAGAAGCATTGTCTGGTGAAATGAGTGTATTTTCTACCCAGATGACAAGACAGGAGGAGCAAGAGCAGCTGGAGGAGGTAGATGGAGATGAGGAAGAAGAAGCAGATGACTCGCAAGCACCGTGGCAGTATACAGTGGAGATGGAGGCAGGGAGCCCCTCAGAGTCACTTGTACAGATGGCTTGCAGCATGCCGATTTGCCTGGCTAGTGACAGCCGAATAGTCACCATCCAGCAGAGGGATAACTTCTGGCTCTTCACCCTATTGGACCCTCGCTACAGGTCCAAAATGGGAGCCTTTTTCCCAGCTGCTGAGAGGGAGGACACACTCAAATACTATAGGGAAATCCTCCGTAGTCAGTTGGCCGTTGCCTATGTGCGGCATCGTCCCTCCTCTGACAGGTCTGACCGGGGGGTTCTTCAGCGCTCACGTACTACTGCCACGGCTGCTAGGGGAAGGTGGGGGGGGGTGTAGGAGCAGTACCAGCTCCATCAGCAGCAACCTAAGTCTGGAATCACTGATGAGCAGCTTTTCCTTTACCCCCCTAGTGAGGAGGGCAGTCGCCAGCAGCAGCAGGACCTGGAGCAGTTCCCTGAACCAACAGGTGGTGGCCTACTTGGACAGCACTCTGCCACCCCAGTTAGAAGATCCGCTGGACTACTGGGCAGCCAAACTGGATGTGTGGCCGCAACTTGCCGAGTTTGCAGTGGGGAAGCTGTTCTGCCCGGCCAGTGTGTGCATCAGAGCGGGTTTTCAGTGCGGCGGGGGCCATCAGTACCCAAAGGAGAACCCGCTTGTCCACGGGAAATGTGGAACGACTGACCTTTGTCAAGATGAATCAGGCGTGGATCGGCCAGGATTTCCACACACCAATGCCTTAGGTGCCAGACTACATCAGCCATGATGCCTCAGCCAAACTGTGAGAAATGAGTCTGGGTGCAAACTACCTGCCTCAGCCACTACTCTGATGCCACCACCCGCCTGATGCCCCACATCTGCTGCCAGTTTCTCCATCTGCCTACTACCCTCTTTACCAGGGACTGGGATTGCCAGCCACCTCCACACTCTGTCATTGAGCCACTCTGTGGCCTTCTCCTGTTTTTTTCCACCTCCAGAATGTCATTGTGCCACTGGCGGACCTCATGCTGCTGCTGGGGCTGCTGCTGTCACCTCCACACTGTGTTATTGCGCCACTGTCTGACCTCATGCGGGGTTGCTGTGGCTGCTGCCGTGTCCTCCACTCTGTGTCATTTGTGCTACTGCCCTGACCTCATGCTGCTGCTGTGGCGGGCTGCTGTGACTACACACTGTGTCATTGTGCCACTGTTCTGACCTCATGCTGCTGCTTTTGGCTGTTGCCGGTCCCCCACACGTGTCATTGTGCCACTCTCTGGACCTAATGCTGCTGCCGTCACCTCCCCCCCTTTTGTCATTGACCACTCTGTGGCCTACCCCTGTTTTTGCCACCTCCAGAATGTCATTGTGCCACTCTCTGACCTCATGCTGCTGTGGTGCTCCCGGGTCACCTCCACACTCTGTCACTGATGTTGCCATTTTAAAGCCCTCAGCTTGTTTTTTTTCCAGCTTTCGCTGGCATGACTTTATCAGGCTACAATTCCCCCTTCAGTTTTTGGTCAGTTTTGCCCTCTTAAGTGCCCAGGGAATTTTATAGGGAAGCGATTCTAAGAGCGGCGGCAGTCAGGTGCGTGTCATACTAAAACACAACAGTCTATGAAGACCAAACCAAGCTCCCTCTGCATATTTAAGCATGGCACGCCCATCTCTAATTGTATGTTGAGGGACATAGTATGGTAAACTTTGAACATTAGGCTATGTCTCCACTGCACAGAAAAACATCTGTTTTCCACTGTTTTCCATTTTCTAAAAACGCTGAAAAACGACTGAAAAGAGGTCCCATAGACTTTTATTGTAAAAACGTCCTGTTGTCTCAACAGAACATCTTTTTTTTGCTTGTTTTATTTGCTGGCCGTTTTTTGAAACGTTACAGAAAAACGCCAGAATCTAATGCTGTGCATCTCTGCAAAAAAGAGAGCACCAAAAACGCACAAAATAAACACAAAACACGCAAAAAAGCGGACATCTTTTTCATATGCTTTTGACAAGTAGTACACAAAGAACATTTTTAGAATTTGGTTTTCAGGTCATTTTTTGTCCACTGCTGTGTAGACCTAGCCTTAAAGTAACAAAAAATAAATAAATAGATAAATTACAACAAAAAATCATAAGGCCTCGTTCACACGGCTTATTCTGCCGCGTATTGGCGCCGTACTGCGCGCCGGATTTGCGCTTCAGTACGGCGCCAATCCGCGGCAGCAATTACGGTAATCCACTGCTCTCATAGCGAACAGTGGAATCCGTCGCTCCTCCCCGCTCTGTGAATCCGCCGCGGGGGGAGAAAGTGACATGCACATTATTTACGGCGCGGACGCGCCGTAAACAATGCATTGCTATGGGGCCGGGGGCGGCGCCCCCCGGGGCCGCGCTCCGGCCCCGCCCCGTCCTCCCCCTTATTCACGGCGGATTTGTGCGCTCAATACGGCGCACAAATCCGTCGGGAATAAGCCGTGTGAACACGGCCAAACAGTGACTAAATATAAAAAAAAAAGAAAAAGAAAAAAAATTAATATTTGACTCAAAGAAGATCTTGTAATGGATTATAAGACACACTTTTTCACCCAAATTTGAGGGGAAACAGGGGTGCATCTTATAGTCCAAATATACTATCTCAGGGCGGCAGGAGGATAGATAGGAGCGATGCTGCGGGAAGCCCGTGGAGGATATTCAAGGGTTGAACCTTGCAGTCGGCTCTCCGCAGCATCGCGGCACTCCAGTCTCCTGCTGGCCCCAAATTGCTCAGTGCAGGCAGCAAGCGCTCAGTGCAGGTGGTGCCCGCTGCTAGCAGCAGGAATGGAGCGGTCTTCACCCCTGCTCTTAACACTTTAAACGCTGCCAGCTGAATGAGGAGCAGTGGTGTGCACTGCTCCTCCCTCCGATAACCCCCTCCAACCCCTCGCTTCCGCAGATGCCATGTATGTACACCTATGGCATGGTGTAATAGGTAATGAATGTAAATTCTATGTACAGCGACACAATAGTAATGCTGTATACCGGATAATGAAGTGTGCCCCTTAAAGTAAAAAAAAAAATAATTAAAAATATTAAACGTTTAAATCACCCCCTTTTGCCGTTTTACAAATAAAAAATTAAAAAGTGACACGTAATTGGTATCGCTGCATTCATAAAAGTCCAATCTATCTATCCCATACGATGTAGAAGAAAAGATTTCCAAACGCCAAAATTGTTTTTTTGGTCATTTTGCATCCCCAAAAATTGGAATAAAAAGTGATCAAATAGTCGCATGTATCCCAAAAAACTACACTTCAGCCCACACTTTTTGCTTTAATTTTTTTTTTCCCCCTCTAAAACCTAGGTGCGTCCAAAAAATACGGTATATGTTGCTTATTTAAATGATCGGTTTGTGTTTTACATCTAGGAAGTAAGACAAACTTTTTAAAATTCAGGTTATACATATTTGTATGCCACACAAATATACCACTTGTACAGCCTCACATGGTGGTCCGGCCTTCTGTAGCTGTTTAACCACTAATGTTTACAGTGAATATATTTTTAGCACGGCAAAGGACTTAAAATGTTACTAATTTTTCCTTTTTTTCGAAGGTTGTTGAATGTAACACTCATAAAAGGTGCCTATGACAAGCTGTGGAATTTAGCTTTGAATCGTTTCATATATTTACATGTAATCCTCAAGACATGCCAGACCAGGGGCTCAGCAGGATTGCGTGTTGACTGGAGGTGTCTCCAGAGAGTAACTGCTGTGTGAATGGAACTAATCTAACAGCAAAATCTTCATAAAACGACAAAAGTAGAGGAAAAGT
The DNA here is from genome assembly GCA_025379985.1 of Phyllomedusa bahiana. Classification (NCBI taxonomy): domain Eukaryota; kingdom Metazoa; phylum Chordata; class Amphibia; order Anura; family Hylidae; genus Phyllomedusa; species Phyllomedusa bahiana. Next base: position 66,654 of record JAODAL010008268.1, on the reverse strand, counting down.
CAATTATTTATAATAACTAGGGAAAGGACTGAGCCTTTTGTATTGTTATTCTAAAAATGTGCGCTGCCTGACCCCAATCACTCGAAATATATAGTTTTATATATAGATTAGTACTATTAACTTCCTTGTACATATAAATAACAAATATTCATTGGATTCTACAGTTTTAGCTGCTATTTATGGTTAAAAATAATTTACTATATATCTAGAGTCAGCACATTCCTGGTGTGAAGGCCCATACACAAGCTTGAACACTGTGCTTTCAGCCTGTATAGCATTGCACAGAGCTTGTATAGCTTATTTGTACAGAGACATATAGCCTTTGTACAGTGCCTTAAAGGGTGTGTTACCATTTCACTGATTATCTTTAAACTTGTAGGCAAAATTAAATAAAGGATATAACCAATTACATTGCTGTTCTAATTTTGCTTAATTTCAGAGTAAGAACAGTTTTTATCTCCTGCTGTCTTACAGAAGGTTTCCTAGGTTATCGACCACCTGTCTCTGCTCTAGCAACTGTGGTTGGCATGTTAACATCACTCCCTGTTTATTTGTGAAAAATATCAAAATGTTGTAAACAATTTGCCATTTTCAAAGTTCAAAAATGTCTGCGTGCAAGACAGATACCGTATTTTTCTAACTATAAGACACACTTTTTCCCAAAAAATTTGGGGAGAAAACAGGGTGCATCTTATAGTCCGAATATACTATCTCAGGGCAGTAGGAGGTTGTAGAGGAGCAATGCTGTGGGAAAACCATGGCAGTGTTTAAAAGGTTAAATGCCACCGCCGCCGACACTCCAGTCTCCTGCCAGCCCGAGACTGCTTAGAGCAGCCGGCAGCTGCCGATAGCAGTAGGGATGGGAGCTGGCTCCATCCCTGGTCTTAACACCTTAGATGCTACCTGAATGAGAAGAAGTCCTTCTATAACTGCCCCAATGTAAATGCAGAGGAGAGGGGGTGATCAGTTACCATGGCAGCTGAAGCCTCATGCAGGCTTCCGCAGCTGCCATGTATGTACACCTATTACACCCTGCCTATGGCAAGCTGTAATAGGTAATGAATGAATGAAAATCCTATGTACAGCAATACATTAGTACTGCTTTATATAGGAAAAGGCATTCTGCCCCCTAGTGGTCAAGTATCCAAGGGGGACTAAGTATTAAAGTAAAAAAAAAAAAAGTAAAAAAAATAAATAATAAAAGTATAAATCCCCCTCTTTTGCCATTTTACAAATAAAAAAAATTAAAATTCACACATAATTGGAATTGCCGCACCAAAATTGTGTTTTTGGGTCATTTAATATCCCCAAAAAATTGGAATAAAAAGTAATCAAAAAGTTGCATCTACCCCAAAATGGTAACAATAAAAACTACACTTCAGCCCCATACTTTTTGCTTAAATTTTTTTTATCTATTTTCCCTTTTATTCCTATTTTAAAACTTAGGTGCGTCTTATATTCCCAAAAAAATGTTATTCCACACAAAATAGTTTATAACTAGTATATATGTCTACTGTAGGTTGGCATTATTTATTAAATGTCTTTTTAATTTTTTTTATGACATTAGGAGGCTTAGAAATTTTTCACATTTTGAAGAAAATTTGCAACCCATTAGGTGTTTCACAGAAATTGAAGCAAAGTCGGGACACTATTACAGCATCCTAAGGTGCTAAAACTTAATAAACACCACTAAAAAGACTCCATATTGCAAACTACACACCGTAAGGAATATATCCAGGGGTGCAGTGAGTATATTGACCCCACAGGTGTTTCACAAATTGTTTTAGCGTTAGGCTGCTGTTTGGCAGAGCGTACAAGGGAGTGAGCGCTATTTGGTTTTTGGAACACAGATTTTGGTGGGTGCCATGTTGCATTTGCAAAGCCCCTAAAGCACCCGAATAGGCGAAACCTTCAAGAAGTCACCCCATTTTGGATCCAATATACTCATAGATTTGATCTCGAGGTGTATTATTCATTTTGGGCACACAGATGCTCCATAGTTGTTTTTAGCATTGTGCCATGAAAATGGGGGGAAAACACATTATATGGGCTTCAATTTTATAGCATTCGCCATGTGGTATAAATGACATGATATCTTTACCATGCAAGTCAGTACAATTACAAGGATATAAATTTTATAGTTTTTTTTTTATGTTTTATTACTTTTACACAATAGAAATGTTTTTATAAAAAATTGCGTTTTTATTTTCGTCATAGTCTGACAGCCATAACTTTTCATTATTTTTAGGAGCCGATTAAGCATATGGAGCTGATTAAGGGCTTGTTTTTATTGATGAGCTGATGTTTTTATTGGTATAAATTTTTGGGGTGCAAGGGTTTTTGATTGCTTTTAAATCTGTTTTTTGGAAGTCAGGGTGAAGAAAATACTGCAATTCTGGTGGTGATTTTTATTTTTAACAGCGCTCACTGTGCAGTATATATGACAAGTTAGTTTAACTCTGTGGGACAATACAATTACGGCAATACCTGATTTATATAGGTTTTTATGCTGAAGCGTTTGAAAAATAAGTTTTTTTTATTATGTAAAGCGATATTTATTATGCATCGCTATCTTCTGGCAGCCATAAGATTTTTATTTTTCCGTATACAGAGTAAGGGCTTTTTTTGAGAGAAGAACTAGTACCACTTTCAAATTTATATGACTTTTTGATCGCTTTTTATTTCATTTTATGTGCTGTTGAATAAACGAAAATCACAATACAGTGACTTTTTTTTAGGCCATTCACTGTGCGGGTTAATTAAATATGCATACTTTATTTTTGTTTAACTTTTTTTCACTTTTTTGTTTATTCTTTTCCCGATAAGGGACTTGTATCCGTGATCTTCAGATCACTGATACAATAGAGATCAGTACATAGCATTGCTGCTATGTACTGGTCCCCATGGCAACTTACAATCACCATGTCCAGTCATGCCCACAGGACATGGTCGGTCATCGTGATGTCACAGGCGGCCCAGAAGTCTTTCTCAGATGCCTGACTGTCAGGGAAGACCGCAGCAGCTGCGATTACATTGCAGCTGCTGCGATTATATTGCAGCTGCTGCAATAGAAACAGGGGAAGCCCCCTTGTGCTGTCTCTCTCTTAGCTGCCACGATTGCCAGCGGCAGCAAAGGGGTTAATCCCCCCACTTCTCCAGAGTAATCTCCGGTCAGGGCCGATGCTGCGGGGTGTCAGTTGTACTGTACAGCTGATTTCCCGCAGTGATCGTGCAAACTCAGTTTTAGAGTTTGCACAATCATTTCGACGTAAACTTTTATGAATGGTTCTAGGCCTGCATTATCCAATTGTTGGAGTGGAGGTAGTGAGCATGGCATTTCTCTCTTCCAACACACTTGTTGCCTGCTTTGTCCACCTCAAGAAACAGCTCTATATGGTACATCAGGAGCAGTATCACGACTACCGGCACTGCATCCTGCCTCAGAACACCTGGACCCTCTGTCCCAAGCATTCAGAGGCAGGGACTGGGAATCGAGGGACTGCACGATCTTAGCAGAGCATAGAGCAGCCAGTGCTCTGCCCCGCTTTTCAGCCTAGTAGGCTTAAAGCCTTTGACCTTAAGACTACCAGACATCGGCCGTCCCATCATCGTGCTGCCTTTGCTGGCTTCACAAGGAGAAGTTGGCCTGCCACTCTTCATTTTGGGGAAACAAAGAGGTGAGTTTATTTTTTATCTTTCCTTTAGGTAATGGGCTCCACTTACCACCTAACTACATGGGGTCCACCAACCACCTACATACTTGGGGCCCACCTACGTCATACATAACTGGGGCCCACCTACCTAAATAAGGCCCATCTACAACCTACCTTCCTGTGGCCCACCTACCTCCTACTTATCTACCTAGGGCTATCTATCTGCCTAACCTGGGCCTAACTACCTGGGACCTACCAACCTACATATCTAGGGCTTACCTAATTACTTACCTTGTTCTTACCAACCCTGAGCCTACCCACCAACCTGTCTGTGGCCTACCTACCTAGGGCCTACCCTATTGTCTGACTGTGGTCTACATAGCTACCTTGTAATATGATTCTGAGAGGCACAGGCCATAGCTGTAGCACAATCTTCAGGGGGTTAGTCCTCTGTTCCTTCCCACCCACCTAAGAGACTCTGCCTCTGAGCTATGACCTCTATCCTCTCTCCCACCCATGGGAAGATTGTACAGAGGTGGGAGATATTGAGGGAGGTGCTGGAAAAGTGAGGATTCTAAGATATTTCTGTGCAAATTCTGTAGGGACAAGTAGTGTCTGGGAGAAGTCATCATGGAGGTCTGAATCTGATGCAGAAGAAAAGGGAAAGTTAATGACTCATAAGAGAAAACATCACCTGTGAGTCACTGGATGTAACTGCACTGTAATAACTTATATGTATGCAGAGCCTGTGTATACTGGCTTCTACCACTATATAGGCAATGTTTCGAGGTAATGTACAGTCTGAAGAGCCTGTGTACACTGCTATCTACCACTATATGGTCATCATATTACTGTAATATACAGTCTGCAGAGCCTGTGTACACTGGTAACTACCACTATTTGGTCAATCTATGGTGGTGATATACAGTCTGCAGAGCCTGTGTACACTGGTAGCTACCTCTATTTGGTCAATCTATGTTGGTGATATACAGTCTGCAGAGCCTGTGTACAACTGGTAATTACCACTATATGGTCACTGTATGGAGGTAATGTACAGTCTGTAGAGCCTGTATACACTGGTAATTACCACTATGTGGTCTCTGTATGGAGGTAATATACAGCCTGCAGAGCTTGTGTACACTGGTTTCTACCACTATATGGTCATAATATTACAGTAATACACAGTCGGCAGAGGCTGTGTACACTGGTAAATACCAATATATGGAGGTAATATATAGACTGCAGAGCCTGTGTGCAACTGGTAGTTACCATTCTATGGTTACTGTATGGCGGTAATGTGTACACTGTTAACAGGTGTATAGGCTGCTAGATACAGATCTAGTTACCATATTCAGTCAACCGAACGTTTACTAGATGAAGGATGAAGGAGTAACGCTGGGAGTGTTAGATTGTAGACCGATGGAACAGTTGATTGCCAAATTTCCGATTACTCCTATCTTCCATGCTCTTCCCAAAACTCACAAAGAGGTGTTTCCACCACCTTTTAAGCCAATTATTTGATACATTTTGAGAAGTTGGGAGTGTGGTTAGATAAACATCTCCAACCACTGGCCTTCAGGAGGAAGCGCTATTTGGCTTTTGGAACGCAGATTTTGGTGGGTGCCATGTCTCATTTGCAAAGTCCCCAAAGTACCAGAACAGGAGAAACCTTACAGAAGTCACCACATTTTGGATTCAATACCCCTCATCCATTTCATCTAGGGGTGTACTGTGTATTTTGGTCGTACAGGTGTTCCATAGTTTTTGTAGCATTGGGCCATGGAAATGGGGGAAGAAAACGTAGTTCCGTCATTGTTTTTTGGGTTTCGCCGTGCAGTGTAAATGACTGGATATCTTTACTATGCGGGTCAGTAAAATTGCAATGATATAAATTTTATATAGTTTATGTTTTATTACTTTTACAAATAGAAATATGTCTATAAAAAATTGCGTTTTGATGTTGTCCTATTCTGACATCCATAATTTGACGCTTTGATCACTTTTTATTAAGGTTTTTGTGGGGCATTTTGAACAAAATAAAGCAATCCTGGTAGTGTTTTTTATTTTTTTACAGTACTCATCATGCGGTAAAAGTGATATGCTAGCTTTACTCAGCAGGTCGATATGATTACAGAGATACTCAATTTGTATATTTTTTTATGTTTTACTGCTTTTACACAATAAAAACACTTTTATTCAAAAAGGAAAACAGGTTTTTGCATCGCCAGAGTCTGAGAGCCATAACTTATTTATTTTTCTGTGTACGGAGCGGAATAACAGCTTGTTTTTTTTCGGGATGATTTGATATTTTTATTGGTATCATTTTTAGGGGGACAAGGCTTTTTGATCACTTTTAAATCTGTTTTTTGGAAGGCAAGGTGAAGAAAATACTGCAATCTTAGTAGTGTTTTTTTATTTCTAACAGCTCCCGCCGTGCAGTACATGTGTTAAGTTAGTTTTACTCTGTGGGTCGATACGATTACGGTGATACTCAATTTGTATAGTTTTTTTTTTTATGTTGAAGCGCTTTAAAAAAAAAAAAAAAAAACGTGTTTTTATTGTGTAAAACAATATTTATGCATCACTATCTTCTGGTAGCCATACCTTTTTTATTTTTCCATATACAGAGCTGTTTAAGGACTTTTGTCTGCGGGATAAACCACATTTTAATTGGTAAAAATTTTTGGCATTTATATGAGTTTTGATAAACCCCTTTTTTCCCTTTTTAAAGTGCTGGGGGAAAAAAAAATTGCAATTTTTGATTTTATTTGTTTTTTTTTAAAATGGTTTTTCCCACCGTGCAGATTAATTTGGAGTGATGTTTTTAATGGGGTGGGGCTTTAAAGCCACGCGGCAATACCAAATATGTAAAACTTTTTTTTATTTTTGGTTTTTTTTGGGTGGGGGTTTGGGTTTGTTTGTGGGGGGAAAAAGGGGTGATGTAATGGTTTTATTTTTTTTTTTCCGTTTTTGTGTTTCATTTTTTTTAAACACTTTTTTAAATTTTTTTTTCCTATGGGGTTTTTGAATGATAAATCTGTATTTCCCACTAAAACAAAAGGAGATCAGAAACCCCAGCAAAAATTTGCTCTAAAATGGCCTCCATGGGACTGTCAATCACCTTTCCCCACAAAAACATTGGGGGGCATGGTGGCGCCCACAGCCCAGCCCGGGAAGGGTTTTCGTTCACTTCCTCTGTCTGGTAGGAGCCCGCAGTGGCTTTTTGCTGCCCCAGCTAGCAGGCAAGAGGAGCTCATTCCGCTTGTTGGGGGCTTACCCGCGGCGTTTTTAAAATTAGATTGCCGCAGTTTTGGTATAATCAAAAAAAACCCCGGAAAAATGGAATGGGGAAACAAGGTTATACAAGCATCCCAAAAAATACACAAAAAAATTTATAAAATTAAAAAACCCATAAAAAGTTTATTTAAATTTTAACTTTTAATAAATGATACTAAAAGGAAAAAAATTATCTCGGACAGTATTTTGGTCCTGGAAAAAAAACCTTTACAAGAATTAAACCCTTTTAAATTTTACAAAAAGGTCAGGAAAGACAAGTAGGGCAAAAAAAAGGTAGGATGGAAACCAATGGGGTCCTCCTATTGTAGCCTTTTTTTGTTTCAAATAAATCCCTTCCTTTTAAACCGGGTAACGCCCCCAAAAAGGGCACCCCTTTGACAGGAAACGGGCCCCTGTAATATACTCACCCTAAAAATTTAAAAAATAAACATGTCCCAACATTTTTCCCAAAGCCCCTTCCCCTTTTACTTGGGGGCCCAGATATAGGGAGATACCAAAAGGTAAGACTGAAAAATAGTGAATTGAAAAATAAAAGACCAAAATTCGTGTTTACCCAAAATATACACATATAAGATGAAAGGGACACAAAATATGGCCCTAGGGAGTATGTTATCCCCTATAGGGAATTTACGGGGAGTATAGTGAATTGGTGATGGGGCATCGAAACACGTTGGGGGACGCTTAATGTTTTTTTTGGGTGGGGTGAGTTTTTTTCGGGGGCGGGTTTCCTGTCAGGGCCCCTTTTTGGGGTTTTTTACCCGGGTTTTTAGTGGGGAAAGGGTAAAAAGATCAAATGGGGGAACTATAGGGGCCCCCAAATTTTTTTCCCACCCTACCTTTTGCCCTCTTTTTCTTTCCTGACCTTTTTGTAATTAAGTTAGGTTGTAATTCTTGTATGTTTTTTGCCAGGACCACATATCTTGCCAGGTGATCTCCTTTCGTGCACTGAAAATCTTAAACAGGGCTCTTGTTTAGCGGGTTTAAAGAAACAAACTTTGCCCTTTTGTACACATTAACCACCAATAAATAGTCACTTATGGGGTAATCTAAAAATCTGCAGAGACTGTGTAAAAGGTTTAATTCCCAAACTATATGGTAATTGTAGGGCATTTAAAAGGGGTCTTTTTTATTGATTTTCTTTTCCCGAAAATAGTGAAAGCGGTACCCATAAATTTTGGGGTTTGGGTCATTTGTTTTTAAATGTTCTGGAAGTATATTCAATCCTTATGTAGTAGCGTTTTGTTAATTTTGGGATTTTGTGGAATTTTGTTTATAGCAGTATAAAATGGTGATATTATGGTGAGTTTTTGGGCACTTTTATTATCCATTTAACTAAAATAAATTATTTCTAAAAGGGGCATTTTAAAATTTTTCATAAAAACACTTAGGGGCTGGCAGTGGGCCCACCCAAAAAGTTTGCTGGGGGGCCCAGGTTTTCTCAAGTTATCCCCAAACAGGAGAAAAATGCAGTAAAACTCAAAATGACCCAGACCCAAAAGAGATGCCTGACGTGTTTTGGAAAAAAAAACCAACCTTCTTGAAAACTTTTTAAAGAACAACAGGTTTCCCAAAGGGTGACCCCCAAGGGGAAATGTACCTGGGGCGCACCGCAAAAACCATGTATTTAGAAAAAATTCCCTACTCAGGCATTTTTCAAAAAGGATTTGGGGGGGGGCCCATCTCCAGCTCCATTGCAGCACAATTACGCCCCGAAATATGTTCTGAAATAAGACCCTGTGAAACATCCCCTTTAAAAAGGAAAAACCAAAAATTTTCAGCAACACAAGATTTGATTTTAAAATTTTATACAATATAGACACAAACGGCAGGATCAAATTTATAATAGTGCTTGAAAAAAGTCACAACTTGTCCCCAGGTAAAAAAATAAAATTGGGCCCTTTGTTTTTTTGGGCCCTTTTTTTTTTTTTCCTCCAGGAATCAGATTGGGATCCCCCTTTTTTGGGAAAAAGGGGGGTTAAAGAGCAAATTAAATTTGGGGTTTCTGTCTATGCACAAGGAGGATGATGCTTATGTAGATTCTCCAGCAGGATTATTATTAGCAGATTCTGCCCAGATAAATAATTTCGTCCACTCGTCTTCCCAGAAAAAGTCAAAATGTCTTAGTTTTTACCTGCGGATTGGGAGGAAAGAAGGAAAAAATTTTAAAATTCATTTTAAATAAATTGAAAGCTTTCCCAGAAACTTTAACTAAGTTAACTCCCCAAAATCTGGGGGAAGAAGAAAAGGTATTTGATAAGCTGAGAGTATAAGGTCACTGCTGTAGAAGGAGGACTTTAAAGGAAAATGAGCCATTTAAGAAAAAAAGGGTTTACAAACCATTTTAAAAAAAAATGGCCCGGCAAGGTTGGGGAGGTCATCTGAAAATCCATGGGTAAATTTTTGGGATCAAATAAGGGAGTAGAAAAAAGTAATCAAGAAGTTCTTTTAAAGGCCCAAACCCCCTTTTTTTGGGCACAGGGAAAAAAATTCTGAACAAAAAAACCCTTGCATCCCCTAAGCTACAAATGTTCAACAATAAGTTTATGAGACTAAATAAAAAGTTTCCTATATTCCAGGATTCCCTGCCAGCTTGGAAAATTGGGCTTGAAAATGGGCTATCCCCTTTTCCCGTTGTTCCAAAACAAAAATTTTTTTGCCTGAAGAATTAAAATGTAAAAAGTATAGATTTGAATGTTCCCTTGGGTCCAAAGTTAATTGTGGCTCAAGAGTTTAGTCCTTTAAAGGGGGTTTTTCACTTCCCGGGTTGGGTTTTATATTAAAGAATTTTGCAAAAATCAAGTCACTTTGCAATATATGTCCCTTAACCCCCGTCCTTAACCATTTCCCGATATCCCCCCCTTGCATGGGCTGGGATCACTTCTCCAAAGGTCGCTTTACTAAAACCTGTTTTCTCCTCCTGATAGGCTGCCGCACTGGTCCTATGCTACAGCCTGGCTTTCTACTCAGCCTTTTTGAAGCCCGTAAACACGCCCCGAAAAACAAAATGAAAACCCGAAAACGGACTGAGGGGAAGATGCATCAAAGTAGTGAAAAAAACAAACCCCCTTTTTGTCAAAATGCCAAACGAGATCTGATTTAATTTTTTTATTGTGTTTGTTGGGGCAGTCCGTAAACACAAACAAAAAATAAATACCACAGACAAGGGGGTCTCTTCTCTAAAAGGGCAAGTAAAAAAAAAAATCGGAGTTTTTGATCACCAACACAAAGGGTTCCAATCCCAAAAACAAAAATCAAAAAAAAAGGGGTGGGTTTTTTCTTTCCTTGATTACACCATTTTGAAAACTCTTGCAAAGGGTTTGCAGTTTTTGGTGAGTCTAAAAGGGGGTTTTACACGCATTGGGGGCAAAAAAAGCCCGAAAGTTGGGCGTTTTTTTCAGATGCATGACTGTGTTTTTTGTCATGTTTTACCCCAAAAAAGTTGGGCAGTTCTTTCTTTTTTTTTCCCCCCCCTTTTTAAAACCCCTACAACTAAAAGTTTCAATGGGTTTTAAAAAACATGTATAATACGCCCCGCGCTGGGAAAAAGATCATAGAAAAAATGACCTATGGGACACAGGTCATTTTTTTTTTTTTTGTAGTCTATGGGGCCGAAAATAAAATCCAGTTGAAATAAGTTTTATACCCCCCACAAAATTATCATGAAATATTTAAAACCCTTTAAATTTTTCAGAAATTTTTTAGCAAACTTTTTTTTGAAATTTACATTATCGTGACAAACCAGATTCCCCGTTGTTACCTGACCACGTTTAGCTTTTAAAACCTCTACATACACTACTGCGCCTACCAGTATACGAAATTTCAATAAAGCGGGCACATCTGAGGAAGGGCCCAAGGGGACCAAAAACATTTTTGGAAATTTTATTTGGGCGCAATAAACCCCGTGAAATCCTAAAAGAAGTTTGCTAAGAATTTTTTGAAAAAAAAGATTAAAAAATATTTCATGAAAATTTTGTGGGGGGTAATATTTTTGGGGACGGATTTTGGCTATACCCAGCACTTAGGAACCATAATTTCAAGGTGTGCCGAGCAACCTTGATCGGATATATTTCAGTTGAAGTCACGCAGATCACTTGATTTTTACATTTTAATCTGGATTAAAACTTGAGCTGATCCAGAGAATACTTGCTCACTTATTTTGCTACATTGTTTCCAAAACGGGAAAAAACCCAATTGTGACAGGGTAGGTGTTTCTAAAAAATTGCCCATTCAGTTTAAAAGACATCTGAAAAAAAGTGGTTGGTAGAACTTTAAAACAAACAGTGCACTGCTTAAAGGGATTTTGCCAGGATGTCCTTATCTGCTAAAAGCAATTGTAAACACCATGAGTGAGAGAGAGAGAGGAGGAGAGAGAGGAGACAGACCCAAGCACAAGCTGCAAAAGGGATTGTGTGAAATGCCACTCAAAAAATCAACTACAAAATAAGGGGGTTTTGTAACAAAAGACAACACCTTTTCCCCCACAGCACTTGAAAGCCCTTCATGTTCCCCATCACAAAATAAAACAGGGACTACCAGAAAACACACTACAACTAGTGGATTTTGTATACAAAAGACAACCTATTTCTACCCGGGGGTTGAAAACTTTTTCACTTTTCCCTTTATCCGATAAGACGTGTTCTCTGCGCAATCCTGGCCGCATCTTGTCAGGTCGTACTAAAAGAAGCTTTTAAGAAAATAAGGGCAGGTAAAGGGAGCCTGTAACTCTCTAGACTGCAATTTTGTAATCACATATATTTCAAAAATGATTAAATACCCATTTTGAGGATCCCACGTCAACATACATTTGGGAAAAAACCCCTTTAAGAAAGTCCTTGCAGGGCTTGGATCATTATTAAAATGTGGAGATGTAGGCAGATGAAGACCTGTACTAGTAGGAATTGCCTGTGGAAGCACAGGCAGAACTAGTGAAGGTGCAATTTGCCGGAATGCAGGAGAAAAGAAGACTTACCCATGTTTGGGAGGGACCTCTTGATGAGAGCGCTGATGAAATCACTCAGCAGCCATCTCCTAAATATCACAAAGAGAAGCATCAATGAGGTCCATTTTCTGAGTAAACACGTCTAACTAGAGATGTGGATTCATATGGTCAACAACATATTTGGCAAAACTAAGGAATCATGTGTTCCTCACCCTTAAACCCACAAGATATATGTTGACTTGTACACTCAAATCAGTTTCCAGTAGCAATGGCTGGAGTATTAAGGCAGCAGGCAGACATTGTAGTCAGATGTGAAAGGGCAACAAAGTAGGATCATAAAAAGAATAGTGTTGAGCGATTATTATCGACAAAGTTGAAATCGGCACGGTATTTACGTTGATCGAATTTTTTTTAGATCACGCGATAATTTAGGTTAAAATCTGAGCATCATCTATTAAGATCGTGCCTTTTTCGGCGCTTCCTGTAATTTTGGCGGCCAGCAAATCAGCTTACAGAATAGAGCAGGGTGAGATGTGTGTGCGACGTCATGACTGGGATGTGTATGGTTGCGATTTGCTGGAAAAATCACATGACCTCGTTTTACATAGAACAGCCCTTCCTATTCATGATCAGTGTCTCTCAGCGTCTCATAGGGATAGGACCTGCGCTCTGCCTGTGGCCAAACAGCTCAGCGAAATTAGTCTATTTCTTCACAGAGAAAGCTCTACTATTAGCTGTGATCCTTGGAACTTAGGTAGATCAGAGATTTGTAGATTTTAGGTAGTTAGGCAGAGGATTTTAAAGGAGCATCTACCGCTGTAAAGTCACGGGGTGAAGCAGGGGAGGGGTGGGGTGCCCGCGGGCGAACACAGACAAGCTCTATAAAGGATACTGGATATTGGGATATTGTACAGCCAAAACTTTGTTTAGACATTGCATTGCCTTATTTTAGGATACAGATCTTTTCTAGTAACTGCAGGTCTATTTGTTAGGTGCAAAACTCCACTTTTATTATCAGTATACATTTCAGATAGGTGTTCTTTTCAATTTTGCCCAGTCCAGCTTTGTTGATATAGCCACCTTGCAGTTAAATTTGAATACAGCAATTTTGTAGTCACCACAGGTTGATAGGTGCCAAAAAATACCTTTTATTATCCCGTATACATTTCAGATACGTGTTTTTTTTCACTTTGGGGCAGGCCAGCTGTGTTGATAGAGCCACCTTACAGTTAAATTTGAATCCAGCAACTTTGTAGTCACCACAGGTGAATTGATAGGTGCCAAAAATACCTTTTATTATCCCGTACACATTTCAGATACATGTTTTTTTCACTTTGGCGCAGGCCAGCTTTGTTGATAGATCTACTTTGCAGTTAAATTTGAATCCAGCAAGTTTGTTTTGATTTGAGGGATTTGAGAATAGCTGTGATTTGCCGTCTTTTAATAAGAGACTTTCCAAAACTCTTCCATACCTTCTCAATTTTTATCTTTCTGAACATGGAGCGAAATTCAGGTGGTAAGCGAGCAAAGAGGGGGGTAGCACATGGAGGTAGAGGTACGAGAGAAGGTGCTCCTTCCAGTGCTGGCGACAACACGCAAGCCAGCGGATCGTCAGTTGCAGGACCGTCAGGCCTGTCATCGCTGGGTCAAGGCCCTGTGAATCTCAGTAACGAACAGCGTCGCCAATCTGTTCTTCAGTGGTTAATGCAACCTGCATCCAGCAGTCTTACCTCCTCGTCCTCCCAGTCACGGCCACAAATGTCGTCATCAGCATCCGTCCAACATGAAGTAGCCCAAATGTCAACTCGTGTACCCACAACTGTGGATAATCCATTTTCTGAAGACCTCTTTGATGACAAAATGCGGTTGGGGTCAGAAGGCATGTTAAAAGATCAAGAGGCCAAAGAGGAGGAGTTTCTCTGCTCTGACGCTCAGTTACTGATGCCATCAGAGGAGGAGAAGGAAGCCAGTCAATCGGCAAAAATCCCGGGCAGTCGGCAATGCCTTGCAGTCCCTCTTGCTTGTAGCCCGCAGCTCCTGGATGCAGAATGTCAGGACGATGAAGTCACCTGTGTTGATGATGATGATGACGACATTGCGGACTCCTTTTTCCGGCACTTTTTAAATGTGGAGGTCATGCAGGTTTGGGGCTCATGCTGTGGCCCAGGACAGGTATAGTCAATGTCCAGTGAAACTAAAATGGTGGTTGAAAGACTCCTATTTCTGGCACTTTTTAATCTGTGGGTCAGACAGGTTTAATGGTCATTCTGCGGTACAGAACAGATATAGTTAATGTCCAGTTCAACTAAGATGGTGGTTGAAAGACTCCTTTTCCCAGCACTTTTTAATCTGTGGGTCAGACAGGTTTAATGGTTATACTGCGGTACAGGACAGATATAGTTAATGTCCAGTTCAACTAAAATGGTGGTTCAAAGACTCCTTTTCCCAGTACTTTTTAATCTGTGTGTCAGACAGGTTTAATGGTCATGCTGCGGTACAGGACAGTTATAGTTAATGTCCTGTTCAACTAAAATGGTGGTTGAAAGACTCCTTTTTCCAGCACTTTTTAATCTGGGGTCATTCAGGTTTGGGTGTCATGCTGCGTTCCAGGACAGGGATATTCAATGTCCAGTTCAAGTAAAATGATGGTTCAAATCATACTGCCTTCTGGCACTTTTTAATTTGTGGGTCATGCAGGTTTAAGGGTCATGCTGTGGTGCAAGACAGGGATAGTGAATGGTCTGTGATTTTTTTTTCTGTGGCTTTTATAACCTAAGTGTGTTGCCTAAGATGTAGCACGTATACAGTTTGCTGTTGTGGATGTTAATTCCAGCTTCTCCATCCCTGTTTGGGTGTAAGAATGAAGGTGTTGTTCCTCTCCCATAGACTTTAATGGTCATCGGTGATAATCTGGTATCGACGTTCGGATGTATTGATAATGGCCGATTTCGACTCTGGACCCGATGACGATAGTCAACGTAATCGCTCATCACTAAAAAAGAAGTCAGAATGGACAATGCAGACAAGATGAGGTCAAGAATACATGTCGAATCACTACCAATATAAAGCAGAAACAAACATACCTTTGTAGATACAGATCCCAAAAAGATCTTATCTGTCCTAAGCACTTGGGCATTGGCTGGAGTTATGAGACACTAACATGCATTGACCCTTTAGAAGACTGGATGCAAGTGTGTGACACCTGACCAGTGTGGAACAATGTAGTAGGAGCCATTGAACAGTATCACTATGAACAAACGAGAATAAGTGAGCATTACTTTTTATCCTAGGTCCTAAAACATTAAAAACAATTGCTAACTAATAGGAAAAATATATGTCCTCCAGTTCATCCCAATCTTGTGGATTTACAAAGAACATCTTAACCAGCATTGCATTAAATTGTTCATGTAATCAGTTCGAATTACCACAACACAGACTTTTCTTTTATTGATTCAAGGACATTAGCATCAGAAGCTTTTCAGTCCCCTGTAGAGAGATCTTAGGGAACTTTATGATATTTTCAGACACAGAATGAGAATAACAAAATTACATTTGGTCAGAAAAAATTATTTTGAAGGTTTTCATTTACATAAACATTTATTGTCTTATTGATATTCACACGTCAATGTTGTTCACTTCTCCCTTTTTTAGCGTCCAGTATAATGCTGAGCCTGGGAGAAAATAAAAAATAACTCACCTCTGAACTCCAGCGATGCACCTCTCAATCTTCTGTTGTCTTCTTGCTCCAGTCGAATGGCATGTCACCAATGCAGCACTGATTCGCTGCAAGGGTCACTTGACACTGCCCAGTGTTACCTCTTATTAGTCAAGGGTCCTAACGGTGACATCAGGTATTGTTACTTGACTGCTGCAGCCAATCGGAGGCAACAACTTACAATGGACCAACTGTATCTCTCCATTGCGAGGCTTCAAACAGGATGCTCTCAGACGGAAGTGGCCACTTACGTTATGTTCAGATGGAGCTGAAAGGCAACAGAAGACAACAAGCAGAGAGGACGGGGAGATGCATCACGGGAACAAATTTGATTTCAGAGACGAGTAATGTTTTTTGATTTTCTTCCAGTCTCAGCACATCAAAAAAGAGGGAGGAGAACAACCTCTTAAATCTAATATGTTTGATGAGTCTATTATGGGATGTTCCCTGTTGATTTTGTTTGCTAACGTACCAGTGGTAATTGTGTGGCTTTTCATGATAAAGAAAGTGATATTTTGATTTATCACTCGTTACATTATGGTCAACACAACGTTTTTGTATTTCACTTGCTTGGTAGTGTTTAATAACAATTTGCTTTTAGGTATACACTGTAGTTTTAAAGATTCAGTATCTCCATAATATTTTTTTATTATTCAGTGTTACTCTATTATTTCTGAGGGTCAAACTGGAGTCACATTGTCTTTAACCTGCATGGTGAGACTCTATATCATCTGTGGTGAATAGATCAATACCCTTGTTTCTATATTGCTAGCCAGTACACCTGAATTAGTTATAGAGTAGCACTAACGGTGTTACAGGGTGAAGAACACAACGGGTTTTTTTTTGTTTTTTTTTTGTTTTGTTTTTTACTCTAGTTGTATGTGAGATGGAGCTCCAATTTTACGATCTTCTCACACAGGAGATTTTGATGCTTTTTTGGAGTGGATTATGTGCGTAATCCTCCACCCAAAAAGCACCGAAAACAACAGTAAATGCCTCCCACTGATTACAATGTAAAATCAGCATCTTTCTTAAGGCGACTCTGATCTCTGTCACTGCTTATTTTACTCGCTAAAAATAAGTGAATAAGAATCAACATGTCAATTCTTTGAGGAATTTTATACCGCGATCATCAGTATAGAGACAAAAAATCTTACAAGTGTGGAATTTCCGTCCAGGACATGATGCTGTTTCGGCACTGACATTTTTAATGCCGAAAATACGTCATGTGAACCTTCCCTTAGGATGCAGTACTGTGCCTCTACATAGTATCTGTAAGCATATAATCTCTTTGTAGGCAATATGTTTTCACCTACTTGATCAAATAATAACATTATAATCTTCAAGATGTTAATGGAAATTATATGAGTACATAGCAAATACTTTGAGGATATTTTGTCAGTACCTGTAGAACTAGGTTTCATTAGGATGATGTACAAAGTAATGTAACTGCCATCAAGTTGGAATCATTTAGGACTAGATCATATGGAGATTGAACAATAGCTCTACATCTCTTTAAGGTCAGTAATTGACGGACATACATTTTCTGAAAACCTTCTCCATTGGTTAGTTAGTACTGTTAATGATTTAGCACCATTAGCAATTATGCTGTAAGAACCGTAAAAGTTTACTATTGGTAAAGTCTAACACAGACAAAGCCTAATCAGCTGACCATTGTGTTTGCATTCAGGAAGCACCTTCATATACAGCAGCTCTTCACTTATCAACCTCAACAAAAGGGAAGTAACAAAGTTCTGAATGAAGGGGACAGTCATCACTTCTGGTTGAATTAAACAAGTAAGGAGTGCATAAAGGAGTAAAAATGTAAGCACATCTTCCATAAAAGGAAATAGTTAGAACATACTGAACTTTAAAGAATGATGGTGTCAATTCTATTACACTATTCACAAAAAGATAGGGATATTTGGCTTTTGGTTGAAATTTCAGGATGAACATAAAATTTCTTGAAACTTTTCTAAGACAATTTCTTACCTTTAGAATGCACATGCCCAACTGTTCAGTGTTTCAGCACCTTTTGCACAACTTTCCTATCTCTAACAAGGAGCTTTATAGCAAATTCACAACAGGTGTTTAATCCATGAATCGCCCAATAAATATAGGGGATACATTTGAATTGGGATTAAAACAGTTCTCCTCATGATGCAGTTCACATTTTGACATCATGAGACCAAGACAAAACCTTACAATGGATCAAATGCATCTCTCCTTTGTGAGGCTTCAAACAGGATATTCTCAGACGGAAATGACAAATGAGCTTAGAGTGTCACAGAGCGTCATCAGCAGGTTGCAACAGAGATACAGACAGACTGGAAGAGTTACAGAAATGCAAAGAAGTGGATGTTCTTTGGCTCCATCACACACTGATGGGTGTTTCATTGTAAACAATGCCCTGCGCAACCGGATGATGAATGCCGCACAACTCCAGATATGTTTAAGGGAGGTGAGAGGCAACCAAGAATCACATCAGACCATTCATACCGGTTTACATCAGCATGGTCTGCATGCTAGACGACTGTCAAGAGTACCTTACCACACCACCAGTTATAGGCATCATCGTCTTATATGTGCCAGGGAACATCCATGCTGGACGAGGGACCAGTGGTCCTCAGTGCTGTTTAGTCAAGTCAATTCACTATGAGCAGAAATGATGGCCACCAACAATGTTGGAGATGTCAAGGAGATCGCTATGCATCAGCCACTGCTGTCACCAGTCGAACCTTTGGTGGTGGTGATGTTACAGTGTGGGCAGGTGTGTCTAGTGAATACAGAACTTCCCTACACCTTGTGAATGGTACAGTGACAAGCCTCTACTACTTGAACAACATCTAGTAATTGTGCCTCTGCATAAACAACACAGGGATAATTTAATCTTCATGGACGACAATGCTTCAGCTCACTGAGGTTGCATCATTAGGGAATGGCTGTTGGAGACTGGGGTACTTAAAATGTAGTACCTGGACCCACAAAAAACCTTTGAAACCGGCTCAGTCGCCATATAGAAGCTTGTAACTCTGTACCCCTGAACCTCAATGATCTGAGGGGCACCCTTCAAGAAGAGTGGGAAGCCATGCCTCAGCAGTCAATAATTTGAATTGATAACATCATGTGACGTCGTTGTCGAACTGTAATTGATGTTTAAAGCCACATGATGTGTTATTGAGACAATGAAATTTTTTGATGGTGCACACCTTCCACTGTTGCTGGCTTTCATTAAATTGTTTGAGATAAGAAAATCAACATTGCATGCTATGACTTAAATGGCTGACTTCTGGGATAAAATATCCCTGTAACTTAAAATGTTTACGTTTTCCATGAATTTCATCTGAAAGCCAAACATCAATAACTTTTTGTGATTAGTGTATGATCACCACCACCAACTGTTAGGAAATTTACATACATTGTCTGGTCATCTATCATATCAGTTTAAAAATATACCTGTGGGTGAAGTAAAATTGGCAAGAAGAAATTGCCATTATTTTAGTAATTTGTATGTGGAGGCTAATCCATGGAATTCAAAATTCCAAAAAGGGTCCTTGACAGAGCAAGCAATATTACATTAAGAAAAAAACTAGGAGAAATTATTGCAAACCCATCACCTTGAATTACGGGGGACCTAGGTCAATCCGTTTCTAATGTTTATAGTCGTTGATTTACCGACATTTAAAATCCACTTATGTCGTAATGTCAAGAAGGTAATATGCAGCAAGCTCACAAACTGAGCCGACTCCTCAAATTAAAGGTGTTACTCGTTAGTTACCACAGCCATCTGTCTTCAGTGGCTAAGACTAGATATAACACCAATCCAAACTGTTAAATTATTTAAATGCCACAGTCAACATGACAGCAGCACCTAGAAAATTATATAAGATGGGGTGACCCTTCTGCATCTAAATCAGCCCCCTTCTTCCTCCACAAAAAAAAAGAATCAGGAAGGATCTCGACAACTGGTTACCTACTAAAGACCTTTAGGCCTGCCATTTTACTGCTCTTATTAAACTCTTGTCAGGGTGTCACAAGAGTGCTATATTTGAATGTTACTGGAGAAAAGTATACAAACAATTGTGACTTTCAGTGGCCAGGTATCTTAAAGGGGACTAAAAATATAAGAACAAAAATACTTTAAAAGATCTAAAAAATAAAAAACAAAAAATGTTAAATGTTGAAAGCATCCTTGTTTCTGTTTTACAAAGAAAAATGTAAAAAAATTACCGTGTCCATAAAAGTCTCATCTGTTAAAATAGAAATTTTTGTGGTAAATGTTGGAAAAGGAAATACCCAACTTCTAAAATTGTGATTTTTACATTTGGTCACTTTGTCTCCACAGACAGAATAAAAAGTGATCAACATGTCAAACTTATCCGAAACAGGTACGAATAAAAACTACACTTCAAACCACAAAAAAATCTCTTAAATAGCTCATTTAATAGATGTAAAAAATAGTTATTGGTCTCAGAAAATGGCAGCATAAAATAAAATAATAATTTTTAAGTAGTAAAATGAAAACAACATATTTGGCATAGCAGAAATCATACTGCCCTGCAGAATAAAGATTCCTTGTCATATATGCCACAAAGTAATATCTAAACAAACAAAAGCAACCCCAAACTGGTGCAATTGTGTATTTTTTTTTTTTTTAACCATGCCACCCCACAAAGAATTTTACAGTAAGCAGTACTATTTAAAGTACAATTTGACCCACAAAAAACAAGCATATGGCTATTATATGGGGGTCAGCTCGGTGGTCAAGCAAGGTCCCAGGGCAACAGGTAAAACAGAAAGCCTTTTCAGGTCCAAGCACTGTTCTCTTCCAGCATTTATTTGGCAAAGACAAAAATAAAGACAGGTGTCAAACAAAACCATAAACAAAATAACTTCTGCTTGTCCGAGCCCAAACTAGGCCTGTTATAGCAGACACACCTAATCAGCCAACTAGTGGACTTTATATAGGTCAGCTAAACCCTGGCCTGGAACATGAGGATCAGTTACCCACGCAACACTTTTACTGCTTCCAGTAAGAGCATTGAGGGTATGTGAGTGATTGTTTTATTGCTATTTTTGCATTTGTGCAATCTCCCCATGCATTATACTGTGGCTTTTCTGCACGCTGGTGTGAACAGGTATTAAGCTAATGTGCATTTTTTATCATCTAATTGTTCCCCTAGCAGTGGGGTGTTTGAGCTGCTGCTCAGCAATTAAAGGGGTTGTCTCACTACAAAGATTGTCATTCAAATTAAAGATCTTCAAAAAACAAGCAAGTTTGCAATATATGTCAATAACAAATCTCATACTGGTTTCTAGATAACTTGCTTTTAGTGGCTCCAGGGGCTGCTGAGGTCTCTATAGTCACCGTCCTGCTTGTTCTCCCTCATAGGCTGTATCTCCAGCATCTTATCACAGCAGGTCCAGTCAGGAGCGAGCACGCAAGTTTAACTATCTCCTGTCCGTTCTCTCTCTGTCCTCGCTCTGCCTACTGCACAGAGCAGTGATTTAGAGCAGGCATACTAGCAGCCCCTGTCATTTCCCCTGCTGCCTTATCTGTGTCTGTCTGTGTCTCAGCCTAATTATTATTCACTGCTGTTAACTATTTCCTGCCCCTGTCATTCAGCTCTGATTCTGCCTAATTAGCATTCACTCTCCTGTTTACCTAACCAGCTTCACTGCTGAAGTGAATGATTCTGGCAGGAAATAGTCAACAGTCAGTGAATAGTAATTAAGCAGAGACACAGACAGACATAGCAGTGAGATAACTCCATGAAAAGACAACAGGCTGCCCAGCCCCGGCAGCTAGTCACATCAGAGATTATTTGAATCGCTTCCCCTCTGCCCAATTCCCTGTACTGGGAACCCCTGGCCAGGGTAATCGCCTGCCCTGCGTGCTGTCATGTATGGGGAGAGAAATATGTGCTGTGTACACGGTGGATGCTATTGAATGGTGAGCAGCAGGGGAAAGAGAACTCTGTGATCTGAGATGTTCTCCCTTCCAATGCTGTTTTAGCATCGGGAGCGAGCACAGCAGCATGACGTCATGTAGATGAAGGGAGGGGGGAGAGGACTCGAGGAAGCCAGTACTCCCGCCCATGATTTCAAAACTCCAGCTCTTAGGACAGCACCAAGGAAGGATGAAATCCAGTCGTGAGACAACTCCTTTAACTGCACCTGTTAATTTTTCCCAGGTAGCATATAGGCCAGAGATGTCTGCTACTGGGTTCAGTCTAGTCCAGCCATTGAGCTGTGAAAATGGACCAAAAAATTGTCTTTTTTTGAGTAAGTAATGTCCCATTGTTTGTGTTTTTTCTGTAAATTGTTAGTGTAGGGACTTGCAAGAAATGAGGACCGTTGCCGTCGGTTGCAAGCTTGCGTACCAGGGCCCCTGTACCAACTAATACACCATATTTAACATTTTTCCACTATGTCATTTTTTTTAACTGCCCAAGAATGCTGGGGAGCAGAGAAAAAGTGCTGGGCAGCCCTCCTAATCTAATAGTATGGGTATCACTAATAGGTTGTAAGCCAGCATGGTGTACCACACGTATCTGTATTTATGGCACCCTTCTGTATCGCCTTATTTATATGCAACTGTAGTACCAGCAACCACCCCCCTCATGCATTAAGGGTATGTGAGTGGTTGTTTTATTGGTATTTTTGCATTTGTGCGATCTCCTCAGGCATTATATTGTGGCTTTTCTGCATGCGGGTGTGAACAGGTATTAAATTAATGTGCAGTTTTTTTTTTATCATCGAATTGTTCCCCTAGCAGTGGGGTGTGTGAGCTGCTGCTCAGCAATTATCTGCACCTGTTAATTTTTCCCAGGTAGCATATAGGCTGGAGCTGCCTGCTACTGGGTTCAGTCTAGTCCAGCCATTGAGCTGTGAATATGCCCCAAAAAATTTTCGTGTCTTTCCCAGTAAGAGCTGTCCTAGACAAAGCTGCTAACAAACAGCTATACTAGCTGTTCAATAGGTGACAAAGACATATCACAGTTGACACAAAATAAAGCAATCTCCTCAGAGACGCCTGATTACTCTGTGCATATGTCCTCATCATGTACACATGAGAACTCTTGGAGCAATGTATACACCATTCACCACCTTATCAGTCAGGGCCTTACACTAGATAGACAGAGAAATAAAAAAAAAAACAAGTTATGGCTCTCGGAAGGTAGGGATGAAAAAATGAACAAAACAAAAGTCACTGTGTGAACCAAAGTCTCTGTGGCTTTATTTGTATTAAAAAAATGTGTGCACCATTAGGCTAATAATTGCTCCCAGTTTTTTCTGGAATAAATTATCAAGAGACAATATATGGTTACATTATAAAACTCTTATGAATGTGGAAACACTTTAACAGGGTTATCCCTCAATACACATTGCTAATATATAGGATATGCCATCAATGTATAGTAGGCACTGGTCTCACCCCTTGGAGCTGCACCCATCTTAAAAAGAAGCCTCAAAATGTATCTGTTTAAACAGAGAGGTAGTTGGAATTTTCTGATTGAAATCAATTGGAGTTCTGAGTACAGCTGAAAGCTGCGCCTGTCTGTACTTGGAACTCCCACCGATATCAATAGGAGCGTTCCGACCACCTCTCCACTCAAAACAGAGAGGTTTCGGGGGTCGTTCTCATGATAGGTGCAGGTCCTGGAGGTTAGACCCACACCTGTCACACATTGATGGCATATCCTAGAGATATTCTATCAAAATATATAGTCAGAACACCAATCTAATGCACCTGCTGCAATGTCCATATGTTAATTATAATACCCTTTCTGTGATATATTAATTACATGCATAACTTTTACTAGGTGCACTACTGCTAACTTGAAAATTTGCAAAAAAATACATCATTATGATATCTCACTTGCAAGAACAAAGAACGTCTCAGTTGCATCTCAACATATCTTTTTCTGACACATCCATACAAGGCATTGAAATATTTAGTATACAGACACATAGAGTGATATGACTAAAGGAATGCACAAATTTTTTAATCGGGCTGGCTATCGCGATTTACATGACATGACTAAGGAATTGTATTAGTTCTGTTCTTTAAAAAAGTACCAATAATATACCTTACTCACCTCTTAGATTCCCCAGAGTACTCACAAAAGTGAGAAGCACCTTGGAGGGAGAGTCACAGATACAACCTACAGTAGGTTCTCCATTATGACACATTCTAAAGGGGACTTAACTCTAAGATATCTTAAAGGAGTTGTCTCATTACAAGCTTTCAGCCTAAGTCAGTGAGCCTGGCAGTTGAACTGAGGGGCGTGCTTCTTGTCTGCCTCCTCTCCTCCCTCTTCCCCCCTCCCCTCAGCACACAGAAAGCTCTCCTCTGTAACTTCTATACAACAAGGGGGAGGAGGGAGCGCGAGGGGGTTTGCTGCCAGAGTTAACCCTGTGTGTGCCTGCCTAGGTCTGCTGCAGCTCTTGCTGCTCGTCTCCCACGTCCCGGAACAGGAGAGAGCTGATCTATGAGTGTGGAGCCAGAGCAGGGGGAAGCAAGTGTCCCCTATACCCCCTGCTTAGCATACAAATCTGCACATCTCCAGCAACAAACAGCCCCCTGGCCCAGAACAACACGGGGCCCCCCGTGAAGTGTTACTATACTCCAGGATGTGCCCACTATTACACCAAGCATGAACCCATTCAAAATGCCCCCGATTTGTATAGTATTGGAAATTTTTTTACACCCCAACAGACACATCATATTATAGAAACCCCTTTTGAAAGTCCCCACAGGTAAATGGATGGGTTGCCAAAAAAATACCTTTTTTTATCCGAAATTTTACAATATGTGTTTTTTGCACTTTTTGCCCAGTCCCAAAATTTGTTGATAGACCCAAACCTTGCATTTAAATTTCAAAAACACCCCAATTTTGGATTTACCACGGGTTAAAAATTGGGATAGGTCCCAAAAAAATTTACAAAAATTACCCCAAAAGTACTTTAAACAATACGGTTTTTTTGCCCACTTTTGCCCAGCCCAAAGATTTGTTGTAGAGCCCCTTTGGGCGGGTTAAATTTAAAATCCAGTTTTTGGGGTTGTATTTTTAACCACTTAATTTGAAAAGGGTCCCCAAAAAATACCTTTTTTTTTATCCGAATAAAAATTTCAATACGTTTTTTTTTCACTTTGGCGCGGGCCACTTTTTTTAAAAGATCTACTTTGCCTTTAAAAATTTGAATAAAAAGAAATTTTTGTAGTCACCTTGGGTGAATTGAAGGTGCCAAAAATACCTTTAAAAATCCTTATCATTTCAAAACGGGTGTTTTTTTTTCACTTTTGGTCATCAATTTTTTGTTGATAGATCTATTTTGCAGTTAAATTTGAACCCATCAATTTTGTTTTGATTTGAGGGATTTGAGAATAGTTTGGGGTTTCCCCATCTTTTAATAAGGGGACCCCCAAACTTTTCATCCCCTTCCAATTTTTATATTTCTGAACAGGGAGCAAAAATTAAAGGGTAAGGGAAAGAAAAGGGGGGGAATGGGACTGGGGTAGAGGTACGGGGAAAGGTGCTCCTTCCAGTGGGCGACAACACGCATCCCAGGGGATCGTCATTGCAGGCCCGGTCGGGCCTTCAATCGCTGGGTCGGGGCCCCTTTTGAATCTCAGTAACGAAACAGCGTCGCCAATCTGTCCTTCAGGGTTTAAATGCAACCTGCATCCGCAGCCCTTACCTTCCTCGTCCCCCATTTCAGGGCCAAAAAATGTCTTCTTTCACATCACCACATCCCCCAACATAAAACACCCAAATGTTCAACTCGTGAAACCCACCACTGGGAAAAAATCCTTTTTAAGACCTCTTTATGAAAAAATTTCTTTTTGGGGTCAAAGGCATGTTAAAAGATCAAGAGCCAAAGAGGATTTTTTTTTCTTTTCTCTAAACGCCCAGTTACAATCCATCAGAGGAGGAAAAGGGAAGGGGCGGTAAAATCGGCAAAACCCCCGGGGGGTCGGCAACCCCTTGCATTTCCCTCTTCTTGAAACCCCCGAAGCCCCGGGAGCAGAATGTCAGACGACAAGTCCCCTGTGTTGATATGTAGGGAATGAATCATTGCAAAACCAAACGGGGGTCTTTTCGGGCAAATTTGTTTGCGAGCGCTTCCTCAACGGGATGAGAGGGAAGACGAGGGGTATGTCATACGGGTTTCCGCCTCAAAAAGGGAAAAAGGTGGCCCAAAAAGTCCGTGATATGATTCCCCGCCACCAAAAAAACCGGGTTCAGCACAAACCCCCTCCTCGCTTAAACCCCCCGCAAAAAGGGTCCAGGCCCTTTCCCCAACCCGGGCCTTCTTTGAGCAACCTCGGGTTCACCCCAGCGATTCATATCCCCCTTTTGCCGTAAACCATAAAAGGGCCCAAAACCTTGGGGGTTAACCACCACCAACATGTCAAATCACATGCAGCGTATGCCCGATTTTAAAATTGGGGGCAACATTTGGGCCCAAAAAAGGGCCCAGCCCAGGCATTGCCTTTTTGGGCCCTTTGGGAAAGGGTTGCCTTCCATCTGGGGGAAACACAATGGGTTCCGCCACGTCAGGGCCCCCTTGCCTGCCCCAATAACAGATCCGAGCGGGCATTTTTTTTGCCAGAAAACCTTTCCCCCCGGGCCACCCCGTGCCCATCAAAAATTTCAAGCGCTTTGTTCTGCATCTGGGGCCGTAAAAGCCCATCTAAACCACCGACACATGGCAATAACAGGGCCAAGCAGCAAAAACCCTCGGGAACAGCTCACTGGGTTGACTGGGGATGTCTGGGGGGTACGGGGGCCTCAGGTTTGGGTTTGAAAACCCCCTTAAAAAACCGCAGGGATGGTCAGGGTTTTTTTCCCCCCAAGGTCCTCGGGGTGGCATCACTCCCCAAAGAAAACCAGCCGTGTTAAAAATTAATCTTTTTGGGAAAGGCCCGTCCACAAAACGGGCCCAGGGACTGGGGACGGCTCCCCCCGAAACGAGACCAAAAAGCGCGGGCTGGGTCCCAAAAAACCTTGTCCCAAAGGCAAGGGGGTTGTGTGATAAGGGGCCGAAATCTGCTGCCACCCTTAAGTTTGGGAAAGGCGGGGGCAAAACCCCTTGGCTGCAAAATGTCAGGAACCTTGTCGTCCAAAAATTTCTAAAACAACCCGGTCGGGCCCGGGCCTTTGTTTGGGAAGGGCCGAAGTCAATTCGAAAACCCCGCCTTTCCACCCCTGTTTCCCGCCCCCCCCCTGGCGGGCGTTGCAGCGCAGCCCCGGCCCCCCCCGGTCAACCGCCCTCATTTTTTACGGGAAACACGCGGAAATTTTCCCAAACCCTCCACATGTTTCCGCGTTTTGGGGCGGGCAGCGCAATGCCTTTACGCAGTACAAAAGTGACATATGGCCTACAACAGGGTGCGGACCTCGGGGTGTTGACCCCCAGAGTGGAGGCGGGTAAAAGAGCTCTGAAACCACCCTTTGCCTTTTTGAAGAACCCCCCAAAAATGGTCAGGGGGAAACATCCCCCCTTGCACCATGAGCATTGTGGTGTTTCTTAGTTCGGGAACGATTTTTTGGGGCCCCCCACCCCCTGAAACAACAGGCCCCCGCCACGAGGGAGGAGGAGCCCGGACACGATGCGGACAGGGACCTTTCTCCCCCCGCCAAATCCCAACCCACATTTTTCACAATTCCAGCCCTTTCATTAGGCAGTGGTTCTGGGTCCAGGTATAAAAAGGGGGCGCATCAGCCTCAGGTTTGCTTTCATCTTCGCAAGCCGGGGCTGTTTTTGAAGCTTTCCCCGGAGGCAGCGGGAGGGGGTTTCCTAGACACCGACGTTACCGAGTCCCTGGCCTTTGGGAAAAGAGGTTTGGCGCGTTTTTTGAGGCGGGGGAGGAAAGGAGGAAGATCATTTGCTAGTGCCCCCAAACCCAAAGGGTTTGGGGGGAAACCCAAGGGCTCCACCCCTCACTGAGTGCTTGATGCTCCTTTTCCCCCCCAACATGATCCCGCATTAAGCCTTTAAAAATGAAAAATTAGTTACTGGGGCCACCCCCCTTTGGACCCCCCCGGTAAAAAAACAAAACTCACCCCTTTCCCTTTCCACCCACCCAAATTGAGAAAAAAATGCAGGAAATGGAGCCCTTTGCTGATTGATCAACGGAAAAACGTTGCATCTGCTTCACTTTCCCCAAATTCAGGGTGGAACAACACCCACGACTTGACAGCAGTAGAGTCCCAAAGTAGCCGAAACGCAGCAGCACAGAAAGGCAAGGTCAAAACCCCTAATGGGTGACCCTGGCAATTTATTTAAAACCTACCAAGGGAATGCAATGCGGGGCACACATCCAACACACAGAGACCACAAAAAGATCATGGGGCCAACGAAAATTGCATCTCAACAACCGTTTTTTTTTTTTTTTAATTTTTCCCGGGGAAACCCAATGGGAACTTCGGGGGTACCCAAAAAAGGGCAATGGCCCAGCCCGCTGCCACGCCATAAGGTTTTGTCCTGCCCAGCACCAGCGTCATATCAAACACCTTCACACAGCTGGAGACCCTTTTACAAAAACGCATCCCGCTTCCCCACAGATAATTTTGGATCGTTTGCTTTCATAAAGATGAATCACCCAGGGACCCTCTAAATGATTTTGGGTGTCCCCAATTGCCGGGTCACCGTTTAAAGTTCCAGCAACCCCCAAAATTCCTCCCCAAACGGAAATGTTTTCTTAAAAATTTTTTTTTTAAAAAACTTTTCCCTTAACTGAAAAATTTTTATCTTTTTTCCCAACATTTCAATTTTGCGGTTTTTCCCTTGTGATAGACTTTTAAAAGACAGCGGGGGTTTTCCCCTGACAACCCCGGGGAATTCCATTTACTAAATTTAAACCTTTAAAGTTTTCCCCCATTTCAAGGGTTTTGATTAAAGGTTGCTGGGGAGATACACTAAAATTTTATGGGCCCCCTTTGGGAAACAGAAAAAGGGGCTTCTAAGTGCATTTCTCCCTCACAGAATTTTTTAAACAGGGGCGGGAAAGTCATTTTTAAAAATTTTTGGGGTAAACTGCCTTAAAAAGCAGCAATACTACAGGTCCTATTATAAAAAAAAATTTTCCAAAACAGACTTTTTTTCTTCAAAATTTTGTCCAAAGTGGCTCAAAGGTCATGCTTTAATTTTTTGGGGGCATTTTGCGGGGAAAACACCCTATACTACACCCTTTAATAAAAAAAATGTTTTTTTTTTAACAGACATTTGTTTTCACACAATTGTCAAAAGGGGTTTTTTTGGCATGTTTAAATTTTTTGGGGGCTTTTTTGCTGGACATGCACTAAAACTCAGGTCCATTAAAAAAAAAATGTTTTTTCCCAAACAACTTTTTTTTCCCAAAATTGCCCCAAGTTTGGCTCAATTTTGAGGTCTGTCAGAAACGGGAATAAGGTAGGACACGTTAAGGGACACATTTTGCAAAATAACTTGTTTTTTGGAAAGATCTTTAACATAGCTACCCTTTCCCTTTTATTGAGACAACCCTTTTAAATACAATTAAAAAAGAGAAACAAAGACATGGGGGGATTCCACCTTTTTTTAAAATGTTTTTTCTAGAATTAAACTACAAAAAACTTGCATGTAAAAAATAGCGGGTAAAAAATTCCTCTAATTGAAACAAGGGAGGTACAGAAAACTTAACCAAATTAGGTTATTCAGAAGGCCCTGATATGGAGCAAGGGACAGAGAACAAAGAAAACAAGACAATTTCCTCCACACTTAGAAAAATTTAAAAAAAAATTCCAAAAAAAAAAGGGCACCTGGGGAAACACTCATACGGGAGGGGAAAAAGCGCTACCCGGGACGGGGGACAGAATTTTCCCAGTAAAACTAAAATGGTGGTTGAAAAAAACCTCCTTTTTCCCCGGCCCCTTTTTAATCGGGGTCATGCGGGTTTTGGGGGGCTCTTTGCGGGGGCCCAGGACGGGTTAAAGTCAATGCCCAGTAAAAACTAAAATGGTGGTTGAAAGACCCTTTTTTCCGGACTTTTTAACTGGGTCAACCAAAATGGGGGTTTTCAAAGACCCCCTTTTTCCCCCGGCCCATTTTTTTAATTTTGGGGGGCCCAGACGGGTTTAAAGGGTCCAGGACAGAAGTTAATTTTCCATTTCCCAACAAAATTTGGTGGTTAAAGCTCCTTTTTCCCACTTTTTAATCGGGGTTTCATGCTTTTTTGGGGGCTCATGCTGGGGCCCCAGGGCCCGGGGGGAAAATTTCAATGTTCATAAAACCCTAAAATGGTGGTTGAAAGACCCCTTTTTCCCCCCGGAAACTTTTTTTCTTTTCCATGCGGGTTTTGGGGCTCATGCTGGGGCCCCGGGACGGGTAAGTAAAATTGCCCCATTTGAAACTAAAATGGGGTTAAAAAGACCCTTTTTCCCCGGGCACTTTTTAAAATTTGGGGGTAAAGACGGGTTTTAAAAGGGTTTCAAAATTTCGGCCCCAGACGGGGAAAATGCCCAAATTCCATTAAACAAAAAAGGGGGTTTAAAAGACCCCTTTTTCCCCGGGCACTTTTTTTTTTTAAAGGGTCAGAAAATTTAAGGGTCATACTGCGGTCCATGACAGGTAAAATTAAAAATGTCCAGTTCAAAAAAAAGGGTGGGTTAAAAGACCCCTTTTTTCCGGGAAATTTTTTAAAATGGGGGGCCCAAAAGCAGGTTTGGGCTCTTTCTGCGTTAAAACGGGATATTCTTTCCCCAAAGTTCCAAGTAAAATAATGGTTTCCCCAAACCCATACTTCCTTCTTG
Organism: Phyllomedusa bahiana; assembly: GCA_025379985.1. NCBI lineage: Eukaryota > Metazoa > Chordata > Amphibia > Anura > Hylidae > Phyllomedusa > Phyllomedusa bahiana. The sequence goes on along the minus strand of JAODAL010008268.1, from coordinate 36,270 downwards.
GAAATTTTTAATTTGTGGGGGGTTTGCGGGTTTAAAGGGTCATGCGGGGTTTGCAAAAAAGGGTATTTGAAGGTGTGTGATTTTTTTTTTTGGTGGCTTTTTAAACCTTTAAGTTGGTTTCCCCCTTAAAGATGTAGCATTATCCATTTAAACGGTTAGATTTTTAAATTTCCCCTTTCCCCACCCTGTTTGGGTGAAAACTGAAATTTGTTTTGCTCTCCCATACTTTTTAATGGTAAATCGTCATAATCTCCCAAAATCGACCATCGAAATATCTTGTGGGAATGAGGGTTCGACTATCAAACCCAATCAAACCCCATGTAAATTCCCCAAAGGGTAACCCGCTAAACACAATATATGCCCGTGAGTAACAACAGTTATATTCCCATCAGATTTCCCCATCAAGACACACCAGAGCATTGACCCTAACACAAAGACTAAAACCTTATAACGGTCACTTAACTAGTTAATGCTAAATTGTAATTAAATTGAGACATTGGTAATTGGTGGAAGGAAAGTCTCTACTATGTTTCAATACAAAAGAACCTAGATGAGAGCCTGGGACAGAATGCATTTACCGATAAGGAAGAAACTGGATTTTCAGCTAACACATTTTTTTTTGTATAACTCAATTATTCAAATAGTTGTAAATAGACTTACATTTCCAACACTTTTCTCATGGGTTTGTTTAAGGTTTTTAAAGATTATTTTATATACACCCTCCTTCCCCCCATAAAACAAGATGGACCATTCTTTAGTTTCGTAACAAGAATCATCACAAAGCCTCCATTCCTCTTCTGCAAACCAGGGGAAATTCCACCGCTGTGCAGCTTACAGCAGATTTCCACAACCTAAATGACACCTGTTAAGACTGACAGGCAGAAAAGTGACCCATTCATTAGGTATGTGGTCCACAGAGAAGGTTAGTACTTCGAATGCAAATAAATATTCTGTATGATTTATTAGCTTTTGCAAGTAAATAGGCCAGAACAGATTTGATGAAAAATAAGTGATTTCCATATAATTTAGTACTCTTTTAGAGCATAAAACTTGTCAAGAACAACATATCACTCGATTAATTCTTCTTTATGTGTATGGCAGTCTTTCATATTACAGAACATAGTTACCAAGATTATACTCATTTTCATGGTCCTCTCAAACATCTCTTAATTTAGGATTAAGAATTAGGCACCCCATGTCTTCACTTTTTCTTAGATTTACACTATCCTTAAAATACTTATTTTTATTGAAAAATCATATCTTAAGAGTGATTCTCTATTTTCATTAAATTGTAAAAGCCTTATTTTTCTGCAAGTGTAGTAATAGGGGAAGTTTTTTGTAGTATCACGTGTGATTTTCCTGTTCACCCTTGTAGGGTACAGGTAACTTAATACTGTTTTTAACAATGTGTAGAAGACATCGGACTAAAAAAGCACAATTCTGCAATTATTCTTCTATCTTTTAACTATGTGTGGTTTACCATGAGGCATAAGTAACCTATTTATTTTATTTATTCTTCAGCCCACCGTGGCTATAGCAATGCCAAAGTTATATTATTTTTTGCTACTTTTGCAAGTGTTGCATAGGGGCATGTCCCCACGGCACCGGTTTGCGGCCCTTGTTTCAGACGGTTTGTGGTTTTGCAAACCATCTGAAAAACCGGCCGCAAACTAACACACTGGGCTGCTATGGAAAACCCGTGCAGCAGTCCCCACTGCACGGGTTTTCCGCCCAAAAAACATTGTGCATGTTTATTCTTCTGTCCAGATTTCGGACGATTTATGAACATCTCAAGGCGAAGGGGGAGGGCTAACCGCAGAGAAAAGCTGTCCCCCGGCGGCTGTGGGGACGGCACTAAAGCAGGACAAAGACCGGTCGGATACACCGACCAGTATTTGTCGTCTGCCGTGGGGATGAGCAACACTTTTTACACACAAAAAAATGTTTTTTTTTCTCACTGTATGTTGGGTCTAGAACTTTTTTTATTATTTGTCTGTTGTGCTGTATGATGGCTTATTTTAGCAGGGTAAAATGGAGTTTTGATTATTATTGTTTATACCTTTCTATCATTTTATATTCCATTTTTCAGGAGGGAGAATGAACAAAAAAAATAGCATTTCTAAATTGCATATTTAAGTTTTTTTTTTATATTGTAGCCTTCTCCTTACAGTATAATTGACAAATTAATTTTGCAGGTTAATCTAATTATGACAACACCCAAGTTTTATAGTTTTTTTTTTTTTTTTTACAACTTTGCATAATAAAATTTAAAAAAAAAAATCTATTTTTTCCTGTTGCCATATTTTGAGAGCCATATGTATGTTTTCATCCATGAATTGCTGTGAAGGTTTATTGTTTTGGGACAAACTTAAGTTTTAACTTGTACCATTTTGGGGTATAAATTACTTATTGATGTTAACCTTTTTGTGTAGAAGGATAAAATTATGGTGGTATTAAAATTTATAGTGTTTTTCTTCAGCTGCACAATAAAATCACTTTTTTGCATGCCCCTATATTCTGAGAGCCCTTGGTTTTATTTTTCAAATAAATGCAGCTGTGTTGATGCTTGTTTTTAAGTGACCAATTGTAGTTTAGATTTTTAGTAATTTCTTGATCACATTTATTTCAATTTTTGGAAGAAAAGGTAATCAAAAAAGGCAATTCTAGCATTGTTTAAACTTTTTTTTTTTAACAGTGTTAACCATGTGTGATAAAGAACATAAAAAATTATAACAAGGGTTGTTATGAATGTGACTATAAACATTTTAGTTTTTTTTTAATAATAGCACGTTTTTAGCATAAAAAATTATATTTTTGTATTTTTTACACCAATTTCTTTTTTGGTTTATAAACACTTTTTCTATATACAGCTGGGGAAATAAGTATTGAACAGGTCCCCAGGTTTCTAAGTAAATATTGCTATTACCAGATGTCACTAACAACCCATCCAATCCACAAAGGCAAAGAAACCATTGATGTCCATAAGTATGTGTAATATGAGAAATAACACGGAAAAAATATTGAACATATAAGGAAAGAAAGGTGCAAAAAGCCATGGAAAGTCATGACACCAGATGAAATCTGTCAGTAATTAGAAAGCAATTATGCTACTGACTGAAAAATAATATCAGCTGGTTCAACTGATGGCCTATAAAAAGGTGTCTCATTAATAAGGTGCCACACAAGAAACATGGCTAAAGACCTTCGCAAACTTATTGTTGCAAAACATACTGATGGCATTGTTTACAGAAGAATTTCTAAACTAATGAAGGTTGCAGTGAGCACTCTTTGGGGCATAATCTTAAAATGGAAAGAAGATAATTTCATTTTAAATGGGCCACAAGTGTAAGGGAGTGGTGTATTCGCTGGACCACCGCAAGCGATGATAGTTAAGCCCCGCAGGGAGTGGAGTCTAAGTAGCCCCCGGTATTCACCAGAGCCCACCGCAAAGCGGGATGGACTTGCTGCGGCGTGAGGCTACCAGGTCGCTACCCCTGACGTTACTTGCTTGAGATGGCGGCCGGGGTAGTGCGTGGTACAGAATCGTAATCCAGAGACGTAGTCGGGGACAGGAAGGAGGTCAGGACGGGCGGCAGAGGTTCGTGGTCAGAGATGGGCAGACGGTCAGGACAGGCGGCAAACAGGCAAGGTCAGGAAACGTAGCGGAATGGACCGGTACATGGGTGATCAATACGGAACTCCAACACTCTCTAAAGACACTGAACACACACCAACAATCTGCCAGAAAGTGTAGGAGGCGTATACCATATATAGGACCAGCGGCCGGCAATTGACAAATTAACGGCGCGCTGGCCCTTTAAATCCAGACCAGCCATCGCGTGCGCGCCCTAAGCAGTGTGTAAGCACGCAGCGGCTGGGACCGACAGGAGCAGAGAGCACAGGAGCATGGAAAGGTAAGTGCCCGGGCAGCAGGGGGATTGTCGCGAACGCTCCTCCGGCCCGATCCCCTTCCAGTCAATCAGAAAGAACCGCTTCCCCATCACTTTTTTTTCCGCCAGCACCTCCTTGACCTCAAAGATGTTATCAGAGTTGGCCACAGGAGAAGGCTAGACCCACGGGAGAAGCGGTTCAGTACCACAGGTTTGAGGAGAGAAACATGGAAGGTGTTCGGGATACGCAGAGTAGGAGGCAAGCGGAGCTTGTAGGACACCGGGTTCAGTTGCCGAAGTACAACAGAAGGGCCCAAATTCTTAGGGCCTAACTTATAACTGCGTGGAAATCCCTAAAGAAGCATTTATGCTATCTATCATACATGAAAAAACTTTGAGACTCTCGGTTCACATATTTTGATCAAAAGATGTTTTAAGCTGCCCACGACTTTCAACGTGATTTTCAAAACCGGGCAGTCCTATGCTATCTTACCTCTCAATCGAGCCAATCAGGCCTCTCACTGGGTCAACCGACCTCCATTATTCAGAGAGAAAAAATAAAAATAAAAAACACCCAACCTGCAAGCTGCCCTTCTTATGACACCCTGTGAGAGTGGGGGGGGACAAAAACCCCAAAATGGAAGAAACCCCTTCCTTCCCATATAGGTTAAAATCAATGTACACCAAGTATACCGAAATGTTTCTGCACACAAAACATTCGAAAAAAACGTATGGAAACCTGGGTGCCACTGGCAGGGCTGCGGCACACATGTAATTTTACATGTGCACACACAGACCGCCGCCAGCGGCACATTACTGCAAAAAGGTCAATACACTACGTGGAAATCCCTAAAGAAGCATTTATCTAATCTATCATACATGAAAAAACTTTGAGACTCTCGGTTCACATATTTTGAATCAAAAGATGTTTAAGCTGCCCACGACTTTCAACGTGATCTCAAAATCGGGCAGTCCTATGCTATCTTTACCTCTATCCTTGCAGTAATGTGCCGCTGGCGGCGGTCTGTGTGTGCAGAAGTTTCGGCCTGTCTTTCGGAAAAGACGTCGGCTAGATCCTGGTAAGGAGTGGGCAGACCCGACAGAGGCTTCGTAGACTTTACAGAGGCGGGCGAGCTGGACGGGGTACAGGAAGGCATCGCGAGTGGCACGTGGGACCCCAACGGATACTCTCGCCCGTGTTCCAGTCTAAGATCGGGGCATGCTCTTGCAACCAAGGGAGGCCCAGGAGAATTTCAGAAGAGAAGCGAGGCAGAACGAGAAGTCTCAGAGTCTCCTTGTGTAGGGCGCCTATCTGCAAGGTGAGGGGCGCAGTGCAGAACCGAATAGCGACCTTTAGGCATTCGCCACTGACGGAGTAGACAAACATGGGTTTCTGCAGAGGGGTCACAGGGAGACGAAATTTGGACACCAGCTCGTGGCTTACAAAATTTCCTGCGGACCCCGAATCAAGGAAGGCGGTGGCTTGAATTGTGCTGTCCGGCGAAAACTCCACATAGTACGGGAATGATCAGACAGGGAGAGGCCGCTCTGACACCTAGGGATGCCTCTCCTGCATGCCCTAGGTGCGAGAGTTTCCCGGGCGCACCGGACAGTCCCCAATGAAGTGGCCACAACCGCCACAGTAAAAGCACAGCTGCCTCTGACAACACTGCGAACGTTCCTCCTGGGTCAGGTGGGCTCTGTCGACCAGCATGGGTTCGTCCTCAGGAACCATTGGCAAGAATGGAGGTCGTTGGGAAAACGGAGCCAGACCGAAATCCAGCGAGGTCGGCGACCTCCTGTTGGAGGCGAGCTCTTTTGTCTCCGGCAAACCGAATATCAATTTGGGTGGCTACACCGAATCAGTTCGCCAAACAATTGGCAGGTCCCCGACCACAGCTCCGTCTTTAATACGCCCAAAGGCCTTGCCAGAAATCGCCACCAAAGCCTCATTATTCCAGTCCACTCTGAGCTAGGGGGAACTCCAAGATACTACCCACAAATAGATCGCCCTGACGGAGATGGAGCAAAGCTGCGGCAGCGGAGGAGGTGCGGCCATGTTTCCTCGAAGACAGTGCGGAACCCCTGGAGTAAGGTTTGCAGATTGCCGTCAACGGATCTCCTCGGTCCCATAGCGGGAGTGGCCCAGGCCAAAGGCTTCCCCCAAATAAGAGGCTAATTATAAAGGCCACCTTAGCCCGCTGGGTGGGGAAATTTTTGATGCCCCAACATCTCAATGGGGAAAGGAGCATTGACTGATGAACCACGGCACTTCTTAGGGTCTCCATCATAGCATGAGGGGAGCGGCAGATGCAGAGATGGTCCCGATGAGAAGGTAGAGAAATGGCTGCAGGAGCAACTGGTGCTGGCGTGGCGGTTGCCGCCGCAGGCAGAAGTAGACGGGCCGCAAGGTTCTGCATCATGGCCGTGAGCTGGTCAATACGCTGGCTCTGCTTGGCAACAGCAGTCGTGACGTCCCGAATATCGGGCCAAGGTACCCTGGTGGAATCCATGGCCATATTGTTCTGTAAGGGATTGGTGGATTCGCTGGACCACCACAAGCGATGATAGTTAAGCAACGCCAGGGAGCGGAGTCTAAGTAGCCCCCGGTATTCACCAGATCCCGCCGCAAAGTGGAATGGACTTGCTGTGGCGTGAGGCTAACAGGTCGCTACCCCTGACGTGACTTGCTTGTGATGGCGGCCGGGGTAGTGCGTGATACAGAATCGTAATCCGGAGACGTAGTCGGGGACAGGAAGGAGGTCAGGACGGGTGGCAGAGGTTCGTGGTCAGAGACAAGCAGACGGTCAGGGCAGGCGGCAAACAGGCAAGGTCAGGAAACGTAGCAGAACGGACTGGTACACGAGTGATCAATACGGAACTCCAACACTCTCTAAAGACACTGAACGCACACCAACAATCTGGCAGAGTGTGTAGGAGGCGTATACCATATATAGGACCAGCGGCCGGCAATTGACAAATTACCGGCGCGCTGGCCCTTTAAATCCAGACCACCGTTGTGCGCGCGCCCTAAGCAGCGGGTACACGTGCAGCGGCTGGGACCGACAGGAGCAGAGAGCAGCAGGGGGATGGTCGCGGGCGGCCGCGGCACCCACGCCGGACCCCATGCGGGCAGGGAGGCAGCCGCAGGGGGCGACGGCACCCGCGCCAGCCCCCATGACAACAACCAGGTGCTCTCCATAAGATTTCAGATAGAGGAGTGAAAAGAATGATCAGAAGAGTTGTCCAAGAACCACCTCTGAAGAGTTACAGAAAGACTTGGAATCAGCAGGTACAATTGTTTCAAAGAAAACGAGTAATGCACTCAACCTCCATGGCTTCTACGTACAATGACCATGCAAGACTCCATTACTGAACAAAACACCTGTTCAAACATGTTTAAAGTTTGCTTAATAACATTTAGACAAACCAGTAAAATACTAGGAGAATATAGTCTGGTCAGAGGAGACCAAAATTGAACTCTTTGCTGCCGTAATACACACCATTTCTGGAGGCTAAAAGGCACTGCATATCACCCCAAAAACATCAGACCAACTGTGAAGTTTGGAGGTGTTAACATGATGGTGTGGGGCTGTTTTTTCAGCATATGGCACTGGCAAACTTCATATAATTGAAGGAAAGATGAATGGATAAATGTACAAAGACATTCTTGATAAAAATCAGCTGCCATCTACTAGGATGATGAAAATGAAACGAGGGTGGACATTTCAGCAAAACAATGATCCCAAACACACAGCCAAGGAATCTCTCAATTGGATTCAGAGAAAGAATATAAAGCTGCTAGAATGGCCTAGCCAATCACCTGACCTGAATCCAGTAGTATATCTATGGAAGGAACTACAGCTCAGAGTTCATAGAAGGAGCCAAATTTGAAGAGTGAAAGAACTTTGAGATTCTTAGTTCACATGTTTTTTATCAAAAAATGCTTAAGCCACCCACAAACTTACAACGTGATCTCAGGTCGGGTGGTCCTATGCTATCTTTACCTCTCAATAGAGCCAAATTCAGGCCTCTCATTGGGTCAACCAACCTCCATTATCCAGAGAGAAAGAAATAAAAAAACACCCAACCTTGCAAGCTGCACTCATATAACAGCCTGTGAAAGTGAGTGGGGTGCAGGAAACCAAAATGGAGGCATCCCTTTCTTCCTATATAACAATTAAAAGCAACATGTGCCAAATACAACGTATAGTTCTGCACAAAAAAACATTTCTGAAAAAACACACTGTGAACCTGGATGCCACTGGCAGGCTTGCGGCATATATAATATAAATATATTTATATATAATATATAAATATATATAAATAAATATATATAATAAATATATATATATATATAAATATATAATATATACACACGCACACCATTACCAGTGGTTGACCCATGAAGGTCGGTTGACCCAATGAGAGGCCTGAATTTGGTTCTATTGAGAGGTAAAGATAGCGTAGGACCACCAGACCTGAGATCACGTTGTAAGTTCGTGGGTGGCTTAAGCATTTTTGGGTCAAAAACATGTGAACTAAGAATCTCAACGTTTTTTCATGTATGATAGATAGCATAAATGCTTCTTTAGGGATTTCCATGTAATGTATTGCCCTTTTAGCAGTGGTGTGCCACCATGTGTACGCTTCCACTCACGTTTAGATGCGGCTCTGGGGATCGCAGTCCAATGCAGACAGAGACACAGACAGGTTGATCTGGTTCCAACACAGATACAAACAGATTTGACAAGCAAAACAAACGCCTGCTCGGCTGAGCGATGACTAGACAGTGCAGTTCCCTCACTACACCTTGTTCAGCAAACATTCTAGGCGAGGTCCTGGATACTTCCAGTCAGACACACCTCTCAGGCCAAACTCCTTGACCTGTATGACAGACAGCCCTGGTCAGCAGACTAGCTGACTTATAACGGCTAGCCCCAAAATCCTGGTCAGATGGAACAAGGGGAGGAGACACCCACCCAATGCTTTGCCTACTCCCAATAGAAGCCATCCCGGGCTTTGGCTGAAGCAACCATACTACTTAGAAAACTATTTTTAACCCCTTATTGAGGTCAACACAACACAAACTAAATGGCTCTATTTCACCAAGGCCAGGTAACCTTGGGGGACATGTTACCTACTCTCTTTTCCTGGTGTAAGTCAGAAATCTCGCTGGGATGTACACCCCATTAAGGACCTTCCCAGCTGCCACCTTACATATCCCCCCCTCTGCTCAGACCTGTGGGGAGGAGCACCTTGTGCTTCCAGGCAATGGGTATGCGACAGTGCATCCGCATTGCCTTCGGGGAACCTGGGCGATGCTCTACACAAAACCTATAATCCTGTAGAGCTAGGAACCACCTCATCACTCCCCTTTTCCCCTTATTCTGTGCCATCCATTTTAGTGGGGAATGGTCTGTGACCACCCTACACTCTCTGCCCATCAGGTAGTACTTGAGAGACTCAACTGCCCACTTTAGAGCTAAGCACTGTCTTTCTACGATGGCGTAGTTCTTTTCTGCTGCTGTTAATTTTCTGCTCAAGTATACCTTGGGGTGTTCTTCCCCTTCAACCACCTGGGACAGTACAGCTCCCAGTCCCTTGTTAGAGGCATCTGCCTGTACCACGAATTTCTGCCTTGAAATCCGGGGCACTTAATACTGGTCCTTGGCAAAGCACCTCTTTCAACCTCTGAAAGGCTTCATCTGCTTCCTTGTCCCACTTCACCTTAGTGGATTTAGACCCTTTAGTGAGGTCTGTAAGGGGGGCGACAACAGAGGCGAAATTTGGCACAAACCTTCTATAATACCCGGCCAACCCTAAAAAGTTTTAAAACCGTCTTTTTGACATGGTTTAGGCCAATTTTTAATCGCCTCGATTTTGTCCAGCTGGGGTTTAATGACTAACCGGCCAATGTTGTACCCCAAATATCGAGCCTCCTCAAGGCCTATGGCGCATTTCTTGGGGTTTGCAGTGAGACCTGCATCCCGAATGGAGTCCAGGACAGCTTGAACCTTAGCCAGGTGTGAGTTCCAGTCTAAGCTGAAAATAACTACATCATCTAAATATGCAGCTGCGTATTTTCTATGAGGCCGTAGGCAATATCCATCAAACCTCTGGAATGTGGGCGGGGCAACCGTGGGGGCCCCAATGGGGAGCACCACATATTGAAAATGACCTCGGCATAGAAAAAGGGGTTTTTTCCCCTGGCTGCTTTGTAAGTGGCACCTGCCAATAGCCCATATTTAGGTCCAGAGTGGTGTTGTATCTGGCGGGCCCAAACCCTTTCTATGAGCTCATCCACTCGGCATCGGATATGCATCAAATTGGATATCTCATTTAGCTTTCTAAAAGTCTTTACAGAACCTTAGGCTACCGTCGGGTTTGGGAATGAGGACTATGGGGCTGGACCAACCACTCTGTGACTTTTCTATAACCCCCAGTGACAACATTTTTTCCACCTCCTCTGAGATGGCCTGTCTCTGGGCCTCGGGCACATGATAAGGCCTCAACCTTACTTTTTGACCTGGTTCCGTCACTATGTCATGCTTTATGATCTGCGTTCTACTGGTAGGCCCGAAACACGCCCTCTTTTTTCTCCCCAGAAACTCTTTCACCTCCTGTACCTGTACTGCGGACAAGGGTCTGAGATGCGGACCTCTGCAGCTCGTGACTAGGGACTTCCTTAGGCTTACACACAGCACCAAGGGCCTTCTCTGTCCCTCCAGGGCTTGAGAAAATTTAATTGTGGTAGATCTGGAGCGGCTTTCTTTTCCCCGCTGATATACTTTATAGTTAAACTTCACTAATTTTTTCCCGGACCTCATAAGGACCTTGCCACTTTGCCAGAAATTTGCTTTCTGCTGTTGGAACCAGCCCCAACACACGGTCACCTGGCTGAAAGGACCTTAACTTTGGCAGACGGTTAACACTCGGCTTGTGCTTCCTGAGCCTGCTGCATATGCTCCTTAAAAATTTGGCATCACAGCTGAAATTCTTTCCTGCTTTTCCATGACATACTCAATTAAGCTGTGGTGTGGTGTTTGCTCCTGCTCCCAGTTTCTTTTGCTATACCAACAGAACCCCGGGGATCCTCCCGTATAATAGCTCAAACGGGGGAAATCCTGTGGAGGCCTGCGGAACCTCTCTAATGGAGAACATTAGGTACGGAAACCCAGCTGGTCCAGTCCTTCCCATCCTTGCTATCACTTTTCTGAGCATCCCCTTCAAGGTTCGATTTAAACCTTTCTACAAGGCCATCTGTCTGGGGGTGATACACTGAGGTGGCAGCTGTGTAATTGTAGGAGAGACACAGCTCTTTTTTTAATTTTTACTCATAAAAGGTTACCCTGGTCAGTGAGGATTTCTTTGGGGATCCCGTCCCGTGAACCATGGGAATAGTTCCCTTGCAATCACCTTAGCTGAGGTGTTCCTAAGTGGGATGGCTTCCGGATAATGGGTGCCATAGTCTAGCACCACCAAGATGTGCTGGGGGGCCTCTGGCAGACTTAGGAAGTGGCCCTACCAGATCCATAGCGATGCGCTCAAACGGCACCTCAATGATCGGTAGCAGAACTAGTGGGTTACGGAGGTGTGGCCGCGTTGTATTAATCTGGCATTCGGGACACGAATGACAAAATTCCTCTACCGCTCTGTATATTTCTAACCGCTATAAGAATATGGTTAACGTCCTTTTCCTGTCTACCCCGCCCCGGGAATCCGCCCGGCGCGGGCGGAGATAATTGAAATGTACACCTTTTATGCGTTCTTGCGCCCTAGCATTGATAGTCTAATTTTGGGTCCGAAAAGTGCCGCCCCCTGGGAACCCCCCGCTCCGGGACCCCGTCCCGGGGTAAATTGGGGGGAAATTAGCCCCTAACCCCCTGTGGACGCATAGCCTTTTGACACCCTTTACACACCTTGGCCTACTTATTCTCCCATACATTCCAAAAAAAGGGGAAAAACCCGGCCTAAAAATACATGGTACATTAAGTCCTTTACAACACCGACTTCATGATTAATGGACCACAGGGAGTCTCTATTGTGACACGGCGGGGGGATAGTCTTTTAGTGTCCCCCTGTATACAGACCACCCCCAGGGAACGGGTCTGGAGTTTACGGAATCCAAATAAACTGGCATGGAATAATGTCACCAGACTCCCAGAGTCCATTAAGGCCATCACAGAACGGCCTCCTCCCGACTGGACACACTTGACGCTCGGGTCGTTAGTTTCCCCTTTTGGGCAGCATAACAGGGCCCGGCAAAATGAGACCTGCGCCTTCCAAAGTCACAATTTCCCTGGGTTCTGTAATCATCCAGGGGACTTTGGCGGCCACCCTGTTTCCCCGTTTCCCGGCAGTGCCAAGGCAGACTACCTGGCCCCCGTGGCCTGGTAATGAATTCCTTCTTTGGACTTGGCATCCGTTTAACGGAACGCTCAGAAAACGTGCCACCCGCCGTGCATGATGTCTCTCCCCCTTAATAATAGGAACAGTCTTACTGTAAGCCGTTTTTTCTGGTACCCGGGGCCATGCAGGTCCTGGAGGAAGTCAGGAAGTCCTCAGTGGCCGTAAACCTCTCCACTACGGACACCAAGTCGTCCACACTCTTTGAATCAGAGGACCCCAAGCAGCGCTGGAGCCTCACTGGCAAGGCACGGACAAATCGGTTTGTAGACAACCCGTTCCACTATTTGCCAGGTGTGAGCTCCTTGGCTTAGCCACTTGCTGGAAGTGGTTAGGTCGTACATTGGGACCTCGCTGGTTTCTTGGTTTGTTTCTCCCAGGTGGGAAAACTCGCCGCGCCGAACCGCCAAGTAACGCCAAGCCGGGCCAGTATTTCCTCCTTCAGCCTTGTATACAACCTGGCGTCCTGGACTCACAGGTCAAAGTAGGCCTTCTGGGGTTCACCCGTCAGGAAGGGGGCCAGTACGTCAGCCCACTGATCCTGGGGTAGCTGCGCCCCCTCTGCGATCCTCTCAAATGTAACCAGGTAGGCCTCAATGTCGTCCTCAGCAGTCATTTTTGTCAGCGCCCTTTGCACTTGCTGACGGGGGGTGCCGATGCAACCCCTTAGATGCCTCTGGTCTCTCGGTTTTAAAGGGTTGCAGAGTCTGGTTCATCCTGCGCTGTTCTGTGGCTTGGCCCCGGTGCACCTCCAGCAGACGATTGGTTTCATGCTGGGCCTTTACTGCTTCCTCATGCACCTGTTTTTGTTGCGCACTGGCCCTCCTGTTGTCTAGTAACCACTTGTTGGAGGTGGAGGGTTTTACTGGATTAACTGTTTAATCAGCTCGTCCATTTTTGCGGTTTCGTCCTGTGTGTGAGTGGCAGGTTCAACCCAGGACATGGTTCACCACGCTCCCTCTGTCTGTCTTTTTAAAGTGCCCGGTTGCATCCTCCACCATGTGTAAGCTTCCACTCACGTTTTGATGCGGTCTCTGGGGATCGCAGTCCAATGCAGACAGAGACACAGACAGGTTGACTGGTTTCCAACACGGATTCTCGCGTGTTTATTGGCACAACAGGTATAAGCAAAACGTATGCCAGATACAAACAAATTGGGCAAACAAAACAAAATGCCTGCTCGGCTGAGCGCTGACTAGACAGTGCAGTTCCCTCACTACACCTTGTTCAGCAAACGGTCTAGGCGAGGTCCTGGATAATTCCAGTCAGACACACCTCTCAGGGCCAAAACTCCTTGACCTGTATGACAGACAGCCTGGTCAGCTGACTAGCTGACTTATAACAAATAGCCAAATCCTGGTCAGGGGGAACAAGGGGAGTAGACACCCACCCAACGCTTGCCTACCCAAAAGAAAGCCATCCCGGGTTTTGGCTGAAGCAAAACCCTACTACTTAGAAAACGTATTTAACCCCTTATTGAGGTCAACACAACACAAACTAAAATGGCTTCTATTTCACCAAGGCCAGGTAACCTTGGTGACATGTTACCTACCTCTCTTTTCCTTGTGTAAGCCAGAAATCTCGCTGGATGTACACCCCTTTAAGGACCTTCCCAGCTGCCACCTTAAATAAAATATGTTTTTTATTATATTATATATATATATATTTATATATATATATATATATATATATATATATAATAATATATTATATATTTTTATATATATATATATATATATATATTAAAAAAAACCCTGGCAGTGGCACCCAGGTTCACCAGTGTTTTTTCAGAAATGTTTTTGTTGTGCAGAACTATACGTTGTATTTGGCATATGTTGCTTTTAATTTATATAGGGAGGATGGGAGGCCTCCATTTTGATTTCCTGTACCCCACTCACTTTCACAGGTTTATATAGTGCAGCTTGCAAGGTTGGTGTTTTTTTATTTCTTTTCTCTGTATAATAAAGGGTGGGTTACCCAATGAGAGGCCTGAATTTGGCTCTATTGAGAGGTAAAGATAGCGTGGGACCCCCCGATGAGATCCGTTGTAAGTTCGTGGGGGCTTAAGCTTTTTTTTTGATAAAAAAAATGTGCACTAAGAATCTCAAATTTTTTTTGTAGATGTCGCATAAATGCTTCTTTAGGGATTTCTATGTAAAGATTTGAAGAGTGGGCCCAAATTACACTAGAGCAATGCATGCGACAAGTTTCTAAATACACGAAGCATATTAAAGCTGTAATCAACAAATAAAAACTTTTGTTTGTAGTATTAAATACATTTTAGTCAGCGTGTTCAATACTTTTTTCCTGTGCCATTTCTCATTGTCACACATAACTTAACTTATAGATATCTATCGTTTGATTTCTTTGCCTGTGTGGATCGGATAGGTTGTTGTTCATTATTGAGAGAATTTCATGTCAATAACACCTTTAGAAATAGATTTTCTTAGAAAATTGGTGACGTGTTCAATATTTAAGCAGCTTTATATATATTTTCTTACTCGATTATTAACACCAGATTGCTTAAAAGATATACTGCACTAATTATGTAGTCCAGTGTGTTGCGCCTGTCGTCGGGACTTTTTCCCCCAAAAAAGGTTTCGTGCGGGGAGGTCTGGGGGGCCTTTGTTATGGCTCCAGCTGCTGTAAGGGGTGTCCCCCCTCAAAATGGCCTTTGACGAAATGGAACAAATTTCATCAAACAAGCTTATGTTTTATGGTCATTATTCTGGAATAGAATGTGTAACAAGCTCATATGGCAAGTCCCCAAAAAAACCCCTTTGCAATTGTAGCAGACTGGCCACACATGTAGTTCCTGTTGCGCCACTGGGTGGGTCGCTTGCTGAAACGTGCCACCGAATATCGGGTTGGGTGGGGGAAGGCAACCTTTTAGCGCATAGCCCTGGGTTTTACTGATACATTTTGTTGTAGGGCTGTTGCGGCTATTTTTGGGGTTTCCCTTTTCCCGGGGCGGTCTTTGCGTTGGGTGGGGGGCCGCCCCCCACTTTTCCGGCAGGTTTTAGCGTTCCGGAGGGGCTATAGAAGCCCCTAACTCAGGTGTTGGGGGGCTGGTGCTACCTGAGGGGGATCACAGGCGGGAGGGGGCTTGGCCCCCGGGGGCTTGAGGAACCTGTACAGG
Organism: Phyllomedusa bahiana; assembly: GCA_025379985.1. Classification (NCBI taxonomy): domain Eukaryota; kingdom Metazoa; phylum Chordata; class Amphibia; order Anura; family Hylidae; genus Phyllomedusa; species Phyllomedusa bahiana. Next base: position 20,832 of record JAODAL010008268.1, on the reverse strand, counting down.
TACGGGTTTTTGGGGATACGTTTTGGTGGGCTGGAAATTAGATCCAAACGGAGGGGGGTTTCCTAAATGTTAGTTGGGGCCAACGGCCTGATGTTTTTTGTGTTTTTTTTTTGTATGCTTTTCTGTGCCAATAAAACTGGGTGAGGCCAGTTAAAGGGAAAAGCTTGGTGTGGGTGTGCCAATACTGTCCCCCCCCGGGACGGCGATGAGAGCTAAAGACCCCTACGTGGCCCAAAGATGGTGGCTGGACGAGTTGAGTGTCACATAGGGTGGGATGCGTGGAAAATTTTTGGCATTAATTGAGGGGTGCAGAAAAATGCAGTTTGCATAGGACTGTGCAGCGAAAAAAAGGCTATTAGTTTTATCTAAACATACAAACCCCAACAGGCTTTCTAAAAATGTTTTTTGTTTTTTTTGTTTTTTTTTTTCCATAAACTCCTTCCCATAAAACCATCAATCTCAACTCCCCCTTTTCAAAATAAAACTCCAACACTAAACCCCAAAAAACTTTCACCAAAATTGCAAAATTTTGTGGGCCCGGTGTGTCAACAATTTAAAATATCAAAAAATTTTTTTTACAAAAATTTACTAATTTAACAACTCCACCTACATAAAATTTTGGGGCCCCTATCTAACAGGAAAAAACCAAGGGGTTTTACTTAATTTTCCCTTCAAATCAAGAGACTTCCCAAACTAAAAATAGTTTTCCATTTTTGGGGTTAAAGGCTTTTTGTGTGCAAGGGGGGCAAACAAAATGGGGGAAACCTTCTACGCCCCCCCCCCAATGACTCTTCTTCCTTTCCCCCCTTTTTCCCCCCAAAGAAATCCCTCCAAAGGGGGGGGGCCAAGTTGCAGAGGGACCTGTGTCCTGTTGTTGCCGTGGGAAAACCAACTTACAGCAGGAGCCTGCTACCCCCAAACCCAGCAGAGGGGCCCGTCTGGGGTGCCACAGAGGGGAGAATGTGTCCTGACTGCCCTCTCAGGGGGAAGAGGAAAAAAAGGTTGAGGTGCAAGCAAGGAGTTCCAGGTGGGGGGAGTCCCCCCCCGCGGGCATGGAAAGTCCCCAGAGATCCCAAAAAATACGCCAAGCCCCGGTAAGACTGTTCCTGTTTTGGGTGACACCTGTATTGGGACTATCGCTTATAAGCATGTTCTATGTGAGGACTTGACTGGGCAAACGGGGTGCAGAATGCTGCCAAGCCAGAAAGTCCGAGAGCAGTGGCAGGACTGTGATAAATAGATGGTGAAATCTGTGGACTTAAGTATTGCATGCAGTGTTGCCCGTGGGGGGATGGTAACCCACTGTTACTTCCAGTGTGATAAAGACTACTGGATCCATGACCTGGTCACACAGCCCAGCAGGGGAATGTTTGTGTGACAGAGTTAGCCCAGTTACTGTGCCCCTGTGTGTACAAGCTACAGCAGTAGAGGAGCAGCTAGTCTGCCCCCGGAGGTTTTGGCTGTCAGGGCTATGGTGCATTCTGCGAGGTGAATTAGTTTTGCAGAAATACCCCACCAGCTGTAGAGCAAAAAGCACAAGGGTGCCCCCGAGACGTGGCAAACTATAGGGGCATTGCAGGGGGAGTGTCCTGGGGGGAGACCTCTGGGGGAAATGTGCTAAACCCCCAGTTTCAGGGGGATCTACTGTGGGTTTCCATAGCAACGAGGTTTCCACTGCATTCCTGCTGGGAAAAGCTTGTGAAAATGAGTGCATGGCACTGGTGGTGAAGTGTCTGGTTTCCAGTCCGTAAATGTGTTACCATGACCCCCCGCGCATGTGTTACAGGAGGGTAACGTCAAGTTAGGTCTTCCCTATTGGTTTGGTGGTAATTGCATGGGTGTGCAGGTGTGGTATGTTTGGGGGGTTTATACAAACCTGAGACTGGTGCTTTCAATCGTTCCCCATGGGGTGATGTGGTTGCCAGTAGCAATCAGGGCGCTCTGCTGGTGGGGGAAAAGGTGATTTAGTTGCCTGGGTGAAACGGCCAGTGTTTGCCTGAAAGGGAGGAAGGCAAACCCGGATATGAGGAGATAGGTTTGAATGTGCTGGTTATTGACCATGAGGAACCACAATTGTGAAAAAGTCTCTATTTCGTTGGAATGGACCCGGCAATGGTCAGTGTTCGTGTAAGGATGATGCTGATTATGCAGATGGGGAAAGAAGCGAAAAAGAAAGCTGGGGGATGTAGTGCGTGGTTCAATGGCTAATGGTGGGTTTTTCCAGTGCTTTTACTGCAGTGGTCCCAAAGATGCTGGCTGTAGGATGGAAAATGGGAGCCGTAGACCCAGAAAAGAGGGTTCTCCCGGGCTAGGGGGGGCAGGGGGAGGTTTTGAACCCTCAGGTGGTAAGGAAATCCCTGTAATAAGCTGAGGAAACCAAGGAATTTCCCATGTGAGTGGTTGTCAGCAGTATCCCCGAAAACAAGCGGGATATGAGAGTTCTCCTTTGGGGATAGATACAGGGGTGTGGAGGAATGTCTCCCTTTTGTTGTTGCAGTAAAGTTTTGAACAGGTTTTAGGGGAGGGTTGTCGGCCCCGTCTGAACGGGGGAAAAACCTCCTAAGTGTGAGGTTGGGGGTTCTGAACAGGTTTTCTGTTACTCGCTGTAAAGGAAAGTAAAGTTTTGGAGATGGTGAACCTGTCAAAAGGGGTGTTGCTAATGGCGATACCAGGTAATAGAGAATGTGTGACGTTACAAGGTGGTAGGTCCCCCTGGTTTTTTGGGGACCTAAGGGGGGTCTGTTAGCAGCCCGATGTCTGCTGTCCCACTGTTAAAAAAGTGGTCGTCATTGACCCAATGCACAATGTAAATGGTGGGTGCAAGATTAAAAAAGGGGGACCCTGAAAGAGGGTTTTTAAAGTTCTCCTTAGGACGGGGTTTTAAGGGGGTGTGCATGGAACACGCCACACGTTGCTGCAGAGGGTCTGCGCTAGAAAAGGGGCCTTTAAACAGAGGTGGAACAGGGGAAAGTGTCCCCCTGGTTTTTTTTGAAAACCCAGGTTTGTAGTCGTTGTCAAAGTTGTCAGTGAGGACCAGATACTGGTTTTTAAAGGGGGTTTTGGTTCATCATGAACCGCAACAAAGAGGTAGCGTTTTGGACTCAGGTGGCCCAAGAGGGCCCTTTTGTATACGAACCTACGGGGTGTTGCCCATATGGGATGAGTGTTTGGGATGAGTCCACAGCTAGCTGTACGGGAAAGTGTTTTCTTGCCCCGAGATTGTAAGGAAGAGTTTCCCCAAAATAGGACTTTGCCCCCCGGGGGACCTGGGCAAGTGAGAAAGCCCTACGGGCTTTTTTCAGAGGGGGGGATATGTAGCGATGGCCAAAAAAGTGTTTGCCCCGTTGTGCCCTAGGGGGAGTCGTCTTTCTGCAAAAGTGCCACGAATATCTGGGTTCGGTGGGGGAAGGCAACCATTTTGCGTCAGTGCCCCAGGTTACGATACATGTTTTTAGTATGGCTGTATGGGCTATTTTGGGTTCCTTTTGGGGCGGTCATAGGTTGGGGGGGAGGCCCTCCCCACGTTCCAGGCCGGTTTTGAGCCAGTTCCTGGATGGGTATGAAGCCTAACCCCGCAGGTGTTAAGGGGGGGTGGCCCGCTACCTGCGAGTGGTCGCAGAGCTGGAGGGGCTCTGGCCCCCGGAGGCTTGAGGGAAGCCCGTCAGTGTATGGATTTGTAGTACATGTTTTGGTGGGGTGGATATTTGTCCAGATACGGAAAAAGGGGGGCATCTTTAAAAGTAAGTTAGGGAGACGGCCTAGATGTTTTTTGTGTTATGTTTGTTTTGTATGCTTTTCTGTGCCAATAAAACTGGGTGAGGCCAGTTAAACGGAAGCTTGGTGTCGGTGTGCCAATACTGTCCTTCCCCGGACGGCGATCCGAGAGCTAAAGACCCCCTACGCTGGTCCAAGATGGTGGCTGGACGAGTGTGAGGTGTCACACAATGTTTGCCTAAAGAAAGAAAATTGGTGTGCTTGACATTATACATTTATCTTTATCTTAGAAGACATTATCTTTTAAGTGGGTGTGGTAAACACCTAAACTTAAAAGGGTTATCCAGGAGTTTAATGATTTCATAGAACACTGTAAACAGCATTTACATTGAAAAGTAAAGATATTCCACTACCTTCATGTGTTGATTTTCTTCTCTTTTGCCTCCTTATTCATCTATCATAATATCAGTGAAATCTCCTGGTTGTGGGAGTGTCAGTAGTTTTCCAGCATCTATTTCCTACAAGTCCCAAAATCCATTACAGTTACAATCTAGGACTTCCCTGTACCCTTACATCATCATTCTCAGACATGTACACCTCATGCTCCCTACATTTCTGCTCCAATTCACATCCTAGATGCCTGCAGCAGGCTGTGTTATAATACAGTGCAACAATCAGTTTGTAACATGGTAAAAAAACACAAAAAAACATTCTTTCCTCATCCTGTAATATGTGTAATTCAAATATGTATGATTTGGTGTATCTATTTCTATGTATGTGCTGTACATCATCCAAAGCAAATACACAGCTATCCCATCATTGTACCCACAGCAATCAGTCTTTGACCATGGGAAAGTTATGTGCTTGCTGTAGGTGATGTAAATTCATCTCTGCACCCAGTGATGTCAGGACAGCATCTCATGATACTTTACCCTGGCACCACTACTACAAAGAGCAGTAGGCAGACTTTTTTCTGACTGCTGCTGGATAATCTCAGAGGTCCTAATGCACATTCAGCTAGTCAAACAATGCAAGTCTTCTGCCCAGGTGAAAATGTCTTTTTAGTAAATTTAGTAAAAATGACATTTCCGCCTATCAGAAGAGGTGAAAACAGTGCACAATAATAAAATCAGCCAGATTCTAGCATCTAGCAGTGCTGAGTCACTATGTACACATAGTTCTCACTGCAAGTGTGTATGTGTCCACATTAGTGTATAACACCCTCCAGCTCTGTACTGATTACATTCCTCTGTTTACATAGTGACTTATCAGTCACTCGAAGCAGCCAGATCCTTCTCTGCCTAGGTCAGAATCACTACAGAAGAGTGTTTCTGAGCTGAGCCTGGCTTAAAGCTCACCCACTGAGCAATGACAAAATATCCATTGAGGCCATGTGATCAATGGACATCACATAGTATGCAGAAAGTAGGAAGTAGGGGAGTAAAGGACTCTGCCTGGTTTTGCAAAGCAGAACAGGTAACTAATTATTAATGAGTATCAATTACAGAGTTCAATATAATTAAGTTGTGAGCTATATAACAAATAAAAAGATAGTCCAATAGAACCTATTTAATCATAAGAAGGTGTATGCACATACTTATGGCTATTTAGTTTAGCCTTACAAAATCTTACCACCCATTGATGAAGTCCAAAAGGTACGTTGGGGTGCTCTCTCATTTAGGTATGGAATACTAGTGGATTTTCTACTGTTTTATTTCACTAATATAGTGGTAAGAAATGCTATCTATTCACTAGGTAACAGCATTTATAGGATGGCCAAGGGAACCCTGTAATATCTAACAGATTAAACAGCTGAAATCAGCAGTATCTCAGAATCGGGCTATTTAAAAATTATTATGCAAAGACACTGCAACTTGGGTATGTCATTTTGCAGGAAGTATTGTAAAAAAAATTTCTTCATCTGGCCCAGATCACTCCAAGCACTTGTTCCAGCTATGATTTCCCTTTGCAATGGAAAAGAAAAAAAACCAAGTAGCAACACTAATGGCTCCTTTTCCTTAGTCTAGAATGCAACAGTCCACCATAATGGGTCAGTCCTCACCCATCACAATAATCCACAAAAAGAAATAAACTCATGCATCAGATTGCCTAATCCATCAGAGGCACACCAGTAAGTTTTGTTTTGACAAAATCCTTTTCCAGCATCACAATAGCAGTATTAATTACATAAAAACAGACAAACCAATTGAACATCCAATCAAGGCCCAGATGTAATAAAAACCTACTTTTAATTCATCCATAAAAACTAATCTTTCTTCTTCCCAAATGTATGGCATAGCAATAGAATATGCAATCAAAGCTTTACAGGTGCAGGTCCCACCTCTGGGACCCACATCTACTCCTCCATTTTAAAGGTGTAGAGGTGGTTGCCACGCTCTCATTGAAATCAATGGCACTTGCCAAGTACAGCCAAGTGGAGAGGTTTTATATCATGCTCTTGAGATATCTACATGTCCTAGAGGTGGGACCTGCACCTATCAGACATTGATGTATATCCTATGCAATATGTAATCAATGTCTTTGGTGAGACATTAGTCTGCAGGTATGTGAAGGTGGTAACCGGGCTGCAGGCAAAACAGTATCTATGTGGATCTCAAAACCGCCATTATAGGTTTTTGCAAGCTCCAATCACATGAATCAATTGATATACAAGATGGTTGGGATGGTGCAATAGGTTGAAACATGTACAGAGCTACAGTGGGGACGCTGAGATCCACATGGATGCTTTCTGCCTGCAGCCTGGTTACCTTCTCCACATACCTGCAGACTAATTTAAAGGGGTTTTGCCACGAAGTAAAATTGATGTAGGAAGCTTGCAAATGAAATAACAAACATTTTCACCATTCATTATTATTAAAAATTGTGCACCATTTTTGTTTTAGCTGCTCCTTTAGTGATCCATTGTTTACAGCTCGTCTCCAGGGGATACGACCAGGGCTGAGAGCTCCTCAGTCCTGGTCAGGCATGTTCAGACATCACCTCTCCTCTCAGGCCGCTACTGAGTGTTCAAACCCCAGGAGCTGTTACTCTAATCGCAACCTCTGTGCTCCTTAGTAATTAGTCAAACAGTGAAAATAAATTAAAAAAGAAACCTCAATAAGGTATGTGCTTTGATAAAGAGAATTAAAAAAAAAACATAAAATAAAAAAAACAACACAGATTTGGTTCCTACAGGGATTTGAACCTACGACCTTTGTGCCTGGAGGCAAAAACTTTACCTCCCAGCTACTCAGAATGCTTTTCATAAACAGACCTTTCTTTGACTACAGAGAGGAAAGGCCTGGTGATGTCATCCTGCTGTGTCACATGATATGCAATTCAAACAAATCACACACGCCCCCTTCTGAGCACACAGAGCTGAAGAGCTGGATGCACGAGGTATGAAGTGAGATCGTGGCAAAACCCCTTTAAGTTAAAGGGGTTGTTTCACCATACCAGTTTACATAGCCTCAGCTATCAGGTCTGCTATTTCTAGCTGTTCCTGATACAGTGACATGAGTACTGAAGGTTTGTAAACTGTAGTGCACAAGGCTACAGAGCTCAAAAGCGTAAATGCTTGTTATTAAGTAATGTCAACAAGCTTCCATCTTTCGAGTTAGCAAACAGCAGAGAAAAAGTCATCATCTTGACCACTGCTTCCACCTGTAAGAGCAGAGAAGTGGCTAGTAACTAGAAAAGCTTGTGTGCAAAGGCAGGAGATAAGATCTGCTCCTAACTCTGAAGAGAAGCAAAATCATAAAAGCAAAGTATTTGATAACAGTCTTTATTTATTTTTGCCTACATGTTAAAGCTTATCAATGAAACAGGAATACCCCTTTAATTATAAGGAAAAAAGGTTCGTTCTGATGTGTGAAATCATAGTAGGCATTGGCTATTTTTTATTTTGTTAAGCACTTGATTAGTATATGGGAATAGCATGTTTAATTGGTTTGTATGTTCATCTACAATTAATACTACTATTGTGATGCTTTAAAAAGGTTTTGTTAAACGTCGCTCCTTGTTTACTTCTGATGGAGTAAGAATAAAAGGACTCTTTTTGGAGATGTCAGACCATATTTTTTTCTTATTGCTTTTACACCTTTGCTTCCCAGACAAAACTGGCCCCAAACCTACGAAAGTACATTCTCATCCTGTATCACAACACACACGTCTCTTCCTGCTGCCCTATTACAAGTCCATCCTGAGGCAGCTCACAGTTAAGTGTATCCATTACTATAGTTTCATTGCACTTGGTGAAGAATGTCTCTGACATATGGCCCCAGGTGCAGTACCATACATATGGTTCTGCTATATCCATGAGGCCCAAGGAAGGATTATTCTCTGTTCCGATTTATGCATGAACTATAAAGTTTTTGTGCTATATTCTGAACAGGTGGTTTATTTCAAATACAACAGCCTTCTAGGAAATCATTTTTGCTATGTGAATTACTTCTTACTACTGTAGGTCATTATCGTAATAGTGCCTGAAGGCAGATAGTGTTCTTTCCCAGCTGCGAAATATGAAAAACATCTTATATCACTCAACCTTTACTTCTGCTTCTCTGAATTTATGTAAATTAAACAAAATAGGGGAATTAAGCGAGGTATTGTAACTAGGAATAAACTTCTCTCATTCATCATCGTCATGATCAATTTTCAAGACGCATTCCGCATATTAATAAGCAAGTCTGCTCCCTCTTGCTTTAGGACTATGGCTGTATTATTTGTCTATTTAGAACGTACACATTGGACTTCTATTAGTTGCTAACCAAGAGGAGTATGTTCAGTTTGGGGGTCCTGCCAGTACCATCCTGCTCTTACTACAAATGTTCTAAAATCCATGCAGTTCAATGCTGTGACCACTTAAAATCAAATTACTGTGTAAAAGAGTTGAATCTAATTGAGGTATTCTCTATGTCTCTCTATACACAAAAAAAGAAAAATAAACAGCAAAATAATTACACGGCTGTAATAAATGTTTGTATTCACTTATCACATTATGATTAATGTCTAAAGTAAAAGTTATTAATTCTGTTTAGAAATTCCTATTTCTGGTTTTTAGAGGGTAACACGTTAGCAAGTGTCACTTTTGACATTGGGCCTGGGTTAAATGCACTTTAGAGGATGGGGCAGATGAAGATCTGTGTATACAACCTGGATCCCAAAAGGTTGTACTGAAAAACACAGACAGTTAGATATGCTGGTCCCTTCCCCCATATAACTTCACTGTACAGTTAGAAAGGACCAACTACCCTAATAAACCGATGTTCTAGAAATCTGAACTGAAGTTTGAAATGATATAAATAAGGTTTAACATTGCAGAGACATTCACAGGCTATGGTTCAGCCAAGATTGAACTGTGTCCCAATTATTCCTACTGGCCCCTAGAAGCAGAAGAGCCTCTACAACTTGGATTGCTTGGTGCTTTTCTCCTTTTATTTTATAATTGTTATTACTTACATGTGTAGGTTATCTCATTTGTCTTTATGTTTGTTCTTTTGTACAGTGGGGAAAAATAAAGTATTTAGTCAGCCCCTAGTTGTGCAAGTTCTCCCACTTAAAAAGATGAGAGAGGCCTGTAATTGACATTATAGGTAGATCTCAACTATGAGAGGCAAAATGAGAAAACAAATCCCAAAAATCACATTGTCTGATTTGGAAAGAATTTATTTGCAAATTATGGTGGAAAATAAGTATTTGGTCAATAACAAAAGTTCATCTCAATACTTTGTTATATATCCATTGTTGGCAATGACAGAGGTCAAACGTTTTCTGTAAGTCTTCACAAGGTTGGCACACACTGTTACTGGTATGTTGGCCCACTCCTCCATGCAGATCTCCTCTATCTATCAATGTTACTTCCATTGGCAGACTTGTTTTGATTGATGCTCTGTGTGTACACCTTCCTGTGTCCCACCCGGTTTTACAATACGGAGGCATTGCGAATCGTACTGGGTTGCCTTAAACTCTGGTGCCTATTGCGCATGTTTTCTTGAGCTACTTGCCAGTTCCCGAATTGTATCGTTGCTTTGCATCGCGCAGGTCCGTGACATACTTCCGGCACTGTTTGTACCGGCGGATTGTGGGGCATATCTACTTAGCCACTTCACGGGTCATGCGCGTCCTTTTGCGCATGCTCACACAATCTTTGCCAGTATCTGTGTGAGATTCTTATTCTGCGCAGGCGTGTGACGTACTTCCGGGTTTTTCCTCATTCCCGGAAGTCAGCATGGCGTGTTCACTGGGCGGCACACAGGTAGGTTTGTGTATTGTAATTAAGTATTTTATATATAAAGGATGCTTTTAAACATATATGGCATTATGAGTAAGGGCATGTAACTGCCCGAAAGGCGTAAATCTGGGACATCATCTTTTTGTTGGGGAGATGCCATAATTTGGATCTTTGTATTTTATCATGATTTGCAATAAATTTTGATTATTTTTTAACGGATTACGGTCCTGGAACGCCTCATCAACTCACTTTCGCTATAAAGGACTGGTTACACCGCTTGCTCCAGGCGGGATGTTGGCATGGACAATCCGGACACTGGCATCACATGGGGGAGCTAACAAGTGCATGCTGTTGTTTTCTTACAAGTATTGTTGGAGATGTCATGTTGTGCTCCTATAGCCAGTATACATATTAGATCCTAGGCATCTCCCCCAAACATTTCTGCCATGTTTTCTTTCCTCTAATCGGGAAGTTTCCTTTGGGATCCTGTGCAAGCTTTGAGAATTTTTTGCTTTTGCATTGGATTTGAAGATTAGCAGAATGGCAACGCCTTTTAGTAAGCAAGAAAAAGCCGCACAGGTGTTTTCAAGAACCACCTCAGTCCAGACAACGGAATTTTTTGACAAACTGAAAACATTGGAGAAATGCATGATACAAGACTTACGTACATGGTGGGATTCTACAACACTGCAAAACTATATTGACCAGAGCATGATCCCTCGGGGACTACGTATAAAAAAGATACCTACAACGGTCTTTTCCATGGATTTCGTGGAGGAATGGAATTCTATTCTTAGTATCTGCTCAATGGATCTGATGAAGCTGATTGTTCGTTATGAAAATCAAAAATTAGAGCAAATATCGAAAGAAATCAAAGAATTAGAATCTTTGCTACGATCCTCAGATGGAGTAGACACATATGATATTATGTTACAAGAGCTTAGAGCCAAATTGGATTAAATGGAAGAGTCGATTATGACCACGAAATGGGATTCCCTGGACTATGAATTAAATCAAGTCTACAAATGGGGACGTAGGCAAATGGATCAGAGTACTCCGAAGTCGATCCTTAAAAGAAGATCCAGAATGTGGAAAGGACGTAAAAATCAGAGAAAAGTGAGCTTTGGTCCAGTAGAGTCAGATTCTGTGGACAGTACAGGAGAATCGATAGAGGAGTCATCCGATTCAGTGGAGCAAGAGCCTAGTCCATCATATTATCGTCACATGAAAAAAATCCAAAAAAGGCAAGTCTCCAAAAAACGACGGCAGCGGAGGAGAGCCTCCAAACATGAAAATGGACGCACGGATGAAGACCCGACAAACATTTCTGGAACACATGAACAGCAAGAAGAAATGCATGTGTTGAATCTCTCTGCTACACCATTGGATCAACATCAAGAAAATCTCCTGAAATTAGGTCTCAGTTTTGGTGTGGAACAAAATTTCAATTTGCTTTCGACACTCAAGGATATAAATAAATTTATTAGGACATTGACTCTAAGACGACATTTCTGGGAGACTCCGAGCGTATCGGATGGAGTGACAACTACTGGTGTTGCAACAGCTGGACTTAGTAATGAATATAGTAATCTTCTATTTAGGGAGCAGCTATCCATTCAGTGCTTACAGGGTCTCTCTGACGATTCCCCTCCAGTTTATATTAAACCTAATTTTGTCACATCTAATGCCAGTTTCTAACCCATTCAATCACGTGCTCCAGTTATGGATTTTTTCCAGACTGCAATCGAAAGTGAGCTTAGGGAGTTATCAGAAAAATCTTGCACTAGGCATAAGTACCTTAATCTCACAAGGAATCAACGCATTGCTTTGAGTCAGCTGCTTGATAACACCGAATTGGTCATTAAAATGGCCGACAAAGGTGGTACAGTTGTGGTGATGGGAAAACATGACTACACCACCGCAATGCTTGATCTCCTGTCAGATACTTCTACTTATCAAAAACTATCTGGGCATCCAACCGACAAATTTAAATCTGAAATGGGTACTTTGTTACAGGAGGGCCAGACTTTGGGTGTTCTCTCACAGAAGGAGGTAGAATACATCCAGGTAGAACAGCCCATAATGCCTGTGATATATGGCTTACCGAAAGTCCATAAAAACATCAACAAACCCCCAATGTGTCTGATAGTTTCGGGCATTGGGTCTTTGTTCGAAAAACTTAGTCAGTGGGTGGATTCGGTGCTACAGCCATTGGTCAGCACGACCCCTGGCTTTCTATTGGATACCAGGGACGTTCTGACTAATATGGATAGCATCCTATGGGGCGAGGATATGATATGGATTGGGTGTGACGTGGAATCCTTATACACCAGTATCCCACATACAGTTGCATCTATGGCACTTAATTTTCATTTTCAGAATCGCAGTGAGCAGTCACAGGAATATATAGATTTCTTGATCTGTGCAGTGGAGTTTCTTATGACACACATTTTTTTCAAATTCGACAACCAAATCTATCTTCAGCTGCGTGGCGTGTCAATTGGGGCGAAATTTTCGTCCTCATTGGCTAACCTCACAGTTTCTTGGTGGGAGTCTGTTTATCTATACACTGAAAGTAATCCTTTTTTTGTACAGTATACTCTGGTACGGCAGGTATATCGATGACCTCCTATTTATCTGGAGGGGTGGTATGCCTGCCATATCGGAGTTTATGGACTACCTTAACAATAATCCTTTCAATTTAAAATTCATTGGGTGTGCTGAACAACAAAAGATCAATTTTCTTGATCTCACTTAATGGGGTTCCCCTGGCCAAAAAATATTCAGTAAAACTTATAGAAAACCAACTGCAGGGAATACCATCTTACACTACAAGAGCTTTCATGCCAAGAGTACTCGCACATCCATACCAATTGGTGAAATGTGCAGAGCTAAACGGAACTAAACGGAATCCGAATCAGATTATCGCTCCGAACAAGAAAATATATGCAGGAGATAAAAAAATAGGGGATACCCCAAATGGACCTTGAATAAAGCCACTAGTAAGATTGAGACAAAAGACCGAGTAAATCTTACTAGTACAGTAAAACCACGTACCAAAGAACCTTCTCATGTGGACAACAAACCAACTTTAGTTGTAGATTGCACGAATCAGTTTCCTATCATTAAGAACATTTTTCTTAAAAATTTAGCTGTCCTTAACCAGGATCCCACCTTACAAGCCATATTGAATGAGGGTTGTAGAATTGTGACCAGGAGACCCAAAACATTGGGTAGTCTATTATCACCTAGCCACATTGTGACTAGTACTTCTGGGCAAACCTGGCTGCGTGATACAGGTTTCTACAAATGTGGTGCTAAACAGTGTAGAACTTGTAACTTTGCTATTAAAACCAAGGAATTTCACAACAGTGAGGACACCAAAAGGTATATGGTTAAACATTTCATAAATTGTAACTCTCAATGCGTTATTTATTTGGCCACTTGCACTATCTGTCACTTACATTATATAGGTAGTACTATGCGTAAATTAAAGGTAAGATTTTTGGAACACCTTAACGACATCTCTAGCTCTGCCCTTAGAAACAGATCGAGTCTTTCTCAACATTTTAGGGATATATATAATGGTAATGAAGCAGGTTTAAAAATCATGGGTATAGACAAAATCTTTAAACTAATGAGAGGAGGTGATCTTGAGGGAATGTTGCGGGATCGTGAAGCTTTTTGGATTATGACATTGAACACAATGTATCCCAAAGGTCTAAATCATAGAAAAGAAGTTATGTTTCATTATTGATTAAGTTTATATGTAGCTATATTACATCTTCTTTTCTATCTATCAATGATACTTCCATTGGCAGACTTGTTTTGATTGATGCTCTGTGTGTACACCTTCCTGTGTCCCGCCCGGTTTTACACTCCGGAAACATTGCACATCGTACTGGGTTGCCTTAAACTCGGGCCCTATTGCGATGTTTTCTTGAGCACTTGCCATTTCCCCAATTGTATGTTGCTTGATCGCGCAGGTCCGTGACATATTCGGCACTGTTTGTACCAGTGGATTGGGGGGCATATACTTAGCCACTTTTGGGTCATGCGCTCCTTTTGCCGCCACACAATCTTTGCCAGTATTTTTGGGTATTTTTATTCTGCGCGGGCGTTTGTATTTCCCGGGGTTTTTCCTCATTCCCGGAAATCAGCTGGAGTGTTCCCCGGGGGGCAAAAGGGTAGGTTTGTGTATGAAAAATTTAATATTTTTTTTAAAAAAAGGGATGCTTTTAAAATATATGGCATTATGGAAAGGGCATGTAACTGCCCGAAAGCGTAAATCGGGGGGCATCATCTTTTTTTTGGGGAGATCCATAATTTTGGATCTTTGAAATTTTATCATTTTTGCAAAAATTTTGTTTATTTTTAAGGTTTACGGCCCGGGAACCCTCATCAACACTTCGCTATAAAAGATCTCCTCTAGAGCATGATTTTTGGGGCTGCCCCGGGCAACACGGACTTTCAACCCCCTCAAAAGGGTTTTTATGGGGTTGAGATCGGAGATGGCACCCACTTCAGGACCTTGAAATGCTTCTTACGAAACCACCACAATTGGTGGATGACTAAATACTATTTTCCCCCACTGTAAGCAGTGCACCAGTATCTGGGGTACATGGTTGTGCGGGGTATGTTTTTATATTCTTTTTCATCTAGGGGAAGGTGTTAGAAAGAGGAAAAAAGGAGATAGATTAACCTTTGCTCCACCCATTTCACATTGTAATAAAGTGTGTACATGTTTGACTAATTTTTGTTAAAATATATTAGAATAACCTTTTAAGAAAAAATAAAATTAAATATAAATCACAGAAGAATGAAAGCTTACTTTCTGATCCTTGGGCAGGTTAGATACCAAATCCCAATGGGAAACCACAATGCCATATGGGAAGGTTCCACAGGTGCAAAGTACTAATAGGCAGAACATTCACATAACTTCCATGCGTGAGGGGAGTGGCTATCTTAATATCACACTTGCACAAAAATACAGTTTTTATGCAGGGTGTCAATTATACAGTTATGTATATTGCACCATGTTGGCAATATAGCCAATTGGTAAACACACTATTCGATTGGGCTGCGGTGCACAACACCAAAATGGACCCCATACTGGCAAATACAGAGGCTTAAGTGAAAATTCTCAACATAATACAGAAAAGCCCACTGTGCATTGAAATGGAGATTGCATAAGTAAAATATGCCAGTAAGAATAGGTCTACACAGCATATGACAAAATACCATTGGCAATCCAACGGCATTTTGTCATTGCTGGACTGTGTTTTTTGGCGAAGATTTGCGCAAAAGCTGTGCACAGTTTTTGTATTTGCCATCGGCCCCGCACATGGAGCAGAATCCGGTGGAATATAAAACATGTTGCATATTCCATCAGATTTTTAACATGACGGTAAAAAACCTGTGCGGTACAGACTACAGCACTGGTTTTTCAGGCAAATTTTCAGTGGTTTCAAAATACTAAAATTGCCAAAAATCTGACAGTATGCCTGTGCTGTGTAGACATAGCCTAAAGCAGTCCCTCTCTCCACTCGCTTAAAATGTTTTTGAATGTACAGCGCCCTGTAATCAATGGCGCTCTAAAATATATAATATAATAATAATAATAATAGTAATAATAACAATAATAATACAATAATGTGGGGCAGGGAAGGTTGCTTGCCATTAACTTTGCACATAAATTGTTTTTTATGGGATGCCAGTCTTATATCACATGTAGTGCACCAATTTACTGACATCCCACAATCCCTAACATCAAAAGGACAGACTGTGTGCTGAAAAAAATAACCAATATGAGGTATGAGTTGATATTTTGGCCAAAGTACGTCTTGTGAGTCCATATGCTAACATAAAAAAACACATGACAGAAAAAATAAGATAAAAATAGTATATAAATCACAGAAGATTGGAGGCTTACTTACCAATCCTCAGGCAGGTCAGAAACCAATTCCCTATATAATGCAGGGAAAACATAGTGCAATATGGGAGGGTTCCACAGGTGCAAAGCACTAATAGGTGACCACTAACACACCTTCTATGCCTGCGCAGCGTGGCTACCTTAATACAATACTTGCACAAAAATAAAATTATACAGAGCATCACTCATACAGTTATGTGAATTGTACCATACGGTCGTTACAGCCAATTGGTGACACCACTACTATTCCATTGGTTAGGCTGTCCATCACACTAAGGGCGACATGTCCCATTAGGGCTGCACCATTTATTTTGGTTCATTTTGCATAAAAAAACTGTTAACGCCATATTCTCTATATAAATGAACTGTTGTACACCCAAAATGGGGCCATTTTATAAGGAACGAAATTTAAGGGCCCCCTATAGTAGGCACATTAAAATTTTGCTATACAAGGAATACACCGCCAAAATTTTTGGCAGTTTTTTATACGGCGCTTTAAAACAACCCATTTAATGCGTCTTAAAATTGGCATGGAAGCGCCTCTTTTCTAACAAGTCGCCCTAAATGTGCAGCACCAAAATTGATATCCCTTACCTCTCAGGCTGGAAAACACAGAAGCTTAAGTGGCATTTCCAAACATAACACAGGAAAACCCACTATGCACTGAAGGGAAGATTGCAGGTATGATATTAAGGTAGCCACTCCCCTCAAACATAGAATGGTTGCCTGTCAGTACTTGCACCTGTGTCCTCCCATTTGGCATTGTGGCTGCTATTAGGAATCAGTTTTCGACTTGCCTGGGAATCATTAAGCAAGCCTTCATTCTTTTGTGACTAGGGGTAAAATTATTTTATAAGTAGCAAGGATAAAAAGAAAAGTGAAGCAGCAGATTATAATTATACATTTTAAAAGATTTATATCTTTCAAAAAAGATTTCACAGGGCTAAAGATTCTTTGTTTAAAAAGAAAAAAATAAATTTATTTGGTTAAAACTGAAGATTTCCATATTTTAACGTTTAAGAAATAAAATATAGATTTGATAATAAAACTGTTATATTCATGTCTCATCTGATAAGGAGAAAGGAAGGATTGCCACATATCTTTTCAGTAAAATATAAAAGAATATAATAGGCAAAGTTCTAAACTAAGGGATATATTGGATTTTTTTTGCCAGTTTTTATGAACACTTTTATGGCAATTCTGTTGAAGATAAAAATAAGATCTTTTTTATCACACATTTCTAAATCAAAACTTGATCTGTTAAATAGGCACATACAGAACTTTCCAAGGTAATTGGGAAATGCTTCATGCCCTAATGGGTTTACATACAGGTTATACAGACATTTATCTCATAAATTATTAATTATTTTTTAACCTCTTCTAGCTCCATTCTGTTTTATTAGTTTTCTGGGAGTTTTTGGGGGGGTTACACAAAGTAATATTACTCACAAAGGTTTAGTGCAATCTTAAAATGGGACCCTTTTCTATCAAAACCCTAGGTTTGCCCCCGGCTGCGATATATAGTTAACACCTTGCTGCAATGACCAGAAAAAAACTGCTGATCTTTTCAAAACCTATTTTCCTTTTAAAACCCCTATTTAAACCCTTGGTGCTTTTTCCCCTGTGGGTAATTTGCCCCAATGGGACCCTAACAAAAGGTTCTGTGTCTGTTCTTTCATTTTAAAACAAATTAGTCCTGCCTAAAAAACACTTAAGGCTTCTTTTTACACTAGGGGTTTTTTTTAAGGTTGATTCATATTTAAAAAATCCGGGGAAAGAATTCCAACTGTAAAAACCTTCCCTTTGACCTAAATAGAAAGTTCCGGCTGTTTTCTGTATGAGGGCAAAAATTTTAAAAAAAACCGCCTTTTTTTTTAAAAAAAAAAGTAGAATATGTTCTATAATCTACTGATCAATTGAATGGGGAGCCTGAAATCCAGAAACTGTGCCAACAAGGCGTGAAAGAAAAAAAAAAAACTGTTCGAATTCTGATCAGAATCCAGAATCCTTTGTTCTTGCCATGTAGATGAAGCCTAACAAGTGAATACTCTGCTATAAAGGAGCACAGCAGTGTATTATAGGAGCCATCAGAAGATCACACAGACAAGATTCATAGTAGGACCATAACATTTTTTTTTACAAAGATTATAAAGTTTATTAAAAAAAAATTAATGAAAAAAAAACATAAAATATTAATTTCTCTATGAAAATTCTTCATGCAGTGGAAAGAATAGCAGTAAGTGATTTGTAAAAAAATATTGAAATAAATTTAAAAAAATGGTGGAATTGCATTTTTTTTCCCCTTAACCACCTCTTACCATTGAGGTATGGCTTTTGAAATGTGACAATAATATTAAGGGGTTTCTAGAAGATTTACAGCTAGATTTTATTAATCACTTTTTTACCACTATAAACTTTGATGGCTAAGATGCAGGTCTCAGAAGAGGTCTCGGAAATGGGATCATGAGAGTTACTGAGCAGACTGGAGAGTGGGCTGCGCTTATACATGGTTTTCCATTCTGTTCTATGGGTTCTTCAGCACAGGTTCTTCAGCTCAGTATATACTATCAATGAGAATGTAGTTGATGGGGATGGGCCAATTGCAGATGAAGGTGGTGCCAGTACTGATAATACATCATCTGCTATAATTAATTGGCTCAGCGTAGAAAAAGTCAAAGTCAAGTTAAATAAAACTGAATGTAAACAAGGCTCAAGCCTGATTCATTCACCCAAGAGTTCTTAAAGAGCTCAGTCAGTTATCTCTGTGCCCCTTTTACATGATATTTAGAGATCCTCGGTGACTGGTATTAGTAACCAGAGACGGGCACAAGGCAAATGTAGTTCCCATCTTCAAAAAGGCTCCAAGTCTTGCCCAGGTAATTATAGAAACCCGTTTAAATTTAAACATCTGTTGTGGGAAAAAAAGTTTTGAGGGCTCATAGGGGACTATATACAGGAGTATGTTGACAAATACAATATTATTAGTGATTGCCAGCAAGGATTTACTAAGGACAGAAGCTGTCAGACCAATCTGATCTGTTTTTATGAAGAGGTGAGTAGAAGTCTGGATAGCGGTGGGAGTGTGGATATTGTGTTTTTGACTTTTCAAAGGCATTTACAATGTCTCTAAGCTTTGTTAGGTAAATTAGAATCCATTGGGGTTTTGAGATACAGGTGGGAATTGGATCAAAAATGGCTGTTGGGGTTTTACCTAGAGAGTGTAGTAAATGACTCCTACCTAGTGGTCCCGGTTTGTGAGGGTATCCCCCGGCCAGTATTGGGGGGCCTCCCTTATTTAATGTATTTATTAACGATTAGGGAAGGGTCTAGCAATTTTTGATTTTTTGCAAAGACCCCAAGCTATGAGACCTGGAAATATGAGTGCTTTGGGAAATGGGGTTTTAATGTGGATAAAAAAGTAAGGTTCTGCATCTTGTAGAAATAATCTACAGGGTCATATTCCTAGGGGGAAAAAACTTGGGAATCGCTTGTTGAAAGATTGGGCGTTTTGTAGATCATAGAACAAACGCAGCAATGTCAAATCGCTGCCTCAGGAAAGAAAGAATTGGGTGTTTAAAAAAGGCATGGACCGGGGGGACAAGGATGTAATTCACCCTGTACAAAGCTTTGGGTGCGTCCTCCTTAAAAAATGCTGTTCAGTTCTGGGCCCCATTTTATTAAAAGAGGTAATGGAGCAAGAGATTTAAAAAGAGAGCAACCAAATTTATAAGGGGAAATGGAGAAATTTTTTTTAAAAAGGGGTTAGTAGAAATTAACTTATTTATCTTGAAAAAGACGGTTGGGGGGGAATGTTTAATTTTAAAATAAAAAAAGGTCCCAAAAAAAAAAGTAGGGGGAAAAATTATTTAAAGTGAAGCCCCCCAAAAGACAAAGGGGTTTTGCCGTGATGAGAAAAAAGGATTCAATTCCAGGGGAGAAGAGCGTTCTTCACTGTAAGAAACTGTGAGAGTTTCAAAAAAGGGCTTAGATCCCTACCTGGAAAAAAAGAATATTAATGTACGAACATGTAAAATTCGGGACCTGGTGGGGGAGGCTCTGGGGTCAGAGATAGGGTCCCCCACTGGAGAGATTGGTTCTTCCCTGTATTTTTCCAGGGCATTAACCAGTGGTGGGCGTGCTTAAGCCTTGTCTCTCTCCCTTTACCCACATTTTCCCCACTCTTGGTGCTTGATGGAACGTTCTTCTTGCAACCGTACTAACTATGTAACTATGTACTTCAGAGTACAGCCGAGAGTTATTTTTGGCTCTGCTCACAACTCCAATATAATATAATGGAGAGCTGTGAAATTTTTCAGACTGCTTTGTAACTTTCAGATACCCATTTCCGAGATAGGTGCGGTCCCAGAGTATCATTTCTCTTAGGTATTGTTTGACTTAGATTTGGAGCTGCTGTCTAGGTATCTGGATTAAAAAGTCAAAGCTATATCAGTTGGGAATACAGAAATATGAACTGATAACTAGTGTTGAGCGATTATTATCGACAAAGTTGAAATCGGGAAGGTTTTTTTTAGGTTAAAACTGTGCATAATCTATTTAAAATCGGCCTTTTCACGCTTCCTGTCTTTTGGGCGGCCAGCAAACCCAGAGAAAAGAGCGGGGGCTGTGTGTCGACTTGGCTGGGATGTGTATGGTTGCGACTGGCGGAAAAAAACACACCCCAGTTTTTTCATAAACACCCTTCCTGTTTTTTGCCCTGTGTGCCCGCTCTCTGGGTAGGGGTTTCGCTCTGCCTCCTTGTAACAAGTCACAAACACTCAGCAAACAGCTCAGCAAAATTGTTCTATTTGTTCCGAGACAAAATATTTTTTTGCTGTGAAAAATTAGAACTTTTGGAGATTAAGATTTGCAGATTTTAGGTGTTAGGCTGCGAAATTTTAAAGGAATCTAGCCCTTTTTAAAGGGGGAGCGGGGGGGGGGGCGGGGGGCGAACACA